>JAAAWM010011232.1:0-68851 GCA_036873465.1 Thinopyrum obtusiflorum
AGGTACGGGGGCAATGGTGGCGTCAAAATCGAAGTTGGGGTAGGTGTTCTGGAGGTGGCTGAAGACGCGGGAGAACGCGCGCCCGAGCAGGCCACGACTCCTCTCTTCGACAAGCTGGCGAGCCCTCTTGGATCGGTTCTCCAGATGCGTCACCACGTCAGTGAAGAAGCGGAGGTGAATGGCATAATCGTTCGCGTGGGGATGAGGGGCATTTTTGTCGCAGATGTTGCCCAGTGCCGTGTTGGCCTTGTTCCTAAGGTCTTGGAGCATGGGGGCGTGCACGCGCTCCAACGTCCACCGTTGAAGCACTTCCTCCCTACTCTGCTACGCAAAGGACTCGGCGTTGGCGACTCGCTGCTGAAGGGAAAGCAGCTCGATGCGGGTAGAGGCTAGCTCAGCCTGCGCCGAGACCAGGGCAGCCGCAGCGGCTTTCTCGCGTTGCTCCACCTCAACCAACTCTGTCCTGAGGGCAGTAGTCCGGCCCACAGCCTCGGCTTCCACAAGCTCCAGCTTCAGGTCGTACCTGCCGACAAGATCCGCGCATGCCTTGGCCGCCCTGCTGTCGACCTCCTTCTGGACCCTCGCCTCGCGCATGTTGGCGGCATCCTCCACTTTGGCAACCTGGCGCTCCCTCGTCTCCAACCTCTCAAGCTCGAGGCTGCGCTCCACGGCTTCCAGCGCCAGCGTTTCCTCGCGCTTCAGGATCTCTTCCTCCTCGATAGGCGTCCCCCTCATCGGGGGGGGGGGGGGGGGGGGGGGGGGGGGGGGGGGGGGGGGGGGGGGGGGGGGGGGGGGGGGGGGGGGGGGGGGGGGGGGGGGGGGGGGGGGGGGGGGGGGGGGGGGGGGGGGGGGGGGGGGGGGGGGGGGGGGGGGGGGGGGGGGGGGGGGGGGGGGGGGGGGGGGGGGGGGGGGGGGGGGGGGGGGGGGGGGGGGGGGGGGGGGGGGGGGGGGGGGGGGGGGGGGGGGGGGGGGGGGGGGGGGGGGGGGGGGGGGGGGGGGGGGGGGGGGGGGGGGGGGGGGGGGGGGGGGGGGGGGGGGGGGGGGGGGGGGGGGGGGGGGGGGGGGGGGGGGGGGGGGGGGGGGGGGGGGGGGGGGGGGGGGGGGGGGGGGGGGGGGGGGGGGGGGGGGGGGGGGGGGGGGGGGGGGGGGGGGGGGGGGGGGGGGGGGGGGGGGGGGGGGGGGGGGGGGGGGGGGGGGGGGGGGGGGGGGGGGGGGGGGGGGGGGGGGGGGGGGGGGGGGGGGGGGGGGGGGGGGGGGGGGGGGGGGGGGGGGGGGGGGGGGGGGGGGGGGGGGGGGGGGGGGGGGGGGGGGGGGGGGGGGGGGGGGGGGGGGGGGGGGGGGGGGGGGGGGGGGGGGGGGGGGGGGGGGGGGGGGGGGGGGGGGGGGGGGGGGGGGGGGGGGGGGGGGGGGGGGGGGGGGGGGGGGGGGGGGGGGGGGGGGGGGGGGGGGGGGGGGGGGGGGGGGGGGGGGGGGGGGGGGGGGGGGGGGGGGGGGGGGGGGGGGGGGGGGGGGGGGGGGGGGGGGGGGGGGGGGGGGGGGGGGGGGGGGGGGGGGGGGGGGGGGGGGGGGGGGGGGGGGGGGGGGGGGGGGGGGGGGGGGGGGGGGGGGGGGGGGGGGGGGGGGGGGGGGGGGGGGGGGGGGGGGGGGGGGGGGGGGGGGGGGGGGGGGGGGGGGGGGGGGGGGGGGGGGGGGGGGGGGGGGGGGGGGGGGGGGGGGGGGGGGGGGGGGGGGGGGGGGGGGGGGGGGGGGGGGGGGGGGGGGGGGGGGGGGGGGGGGGGGGGGGGGGGGGGGGGGGGGGGGGGGGGGGGGGGGGGGGGGGGGGGGGGGGGGGGGGGGGGGGGGGGGGGGGGGGGGGGGGGGGGGGGGGGGGGGGGGGGGGGGGGGGGGGGGGGGGGGGGGGGGGGGGGGGGGGGGGGGGGGGGGGGGGGGGGGGGGGGGGAAGGTGGTAGCGAGTGCAGGGCGGACCTTATCCATGGCCTCCTGGTTGAGCATACGCGATCGGCTGATGGTGGGCCCAACGGCCGGAGGTGGGCTGGCTGAGGACAGGGGCTTCTTCCCTTTCTCCGTTTGGTTCAGCGCCATGGTGATAGAGAGGAATGAGCTCGGGTCGGATTGGAAAAAGAAGCAGAGGTACGAGGAAGCAAAGAAGTTGGGGAGTGCGCCTGGTGAGGGGTTGCCTGCCAAGACTTCAAGCACCGTCCTTCGTGCCTCGGCCGGGAGCTCCGATTCCTGAAGCCTCATGTGATCCTGGTCGCCGGTCAGGGACCACATCATCTGGGAATGGCGCTGGAGCAGGACGATGCGGCGTCGGAGGAACTCCTTCATCACCTTGGGCGCGGTCACACCGAGATCCTTCAGCCTCCTCAGCCGGAGCCAGATGAAAGCAAGACGGGGGCTCGCGAGCTCCTCGTGATCCCAGCCGGAGCTGGGGACGGCGGGTGACGACGGAGGCGAGAGCAGGGGGCTGAGCACTCTGACATCAACATACACCCACCGCATCCGAAACTCGCTCGTCGATGGCGGGAGATCAAAGTCAATCCCCTAGCCGGTTGTCGCCGCCACGGCCTGAAAACTCAGGCACCCCGAGCACTGCCGGGGGTCGGTCAGGTGCAGCGAGAAGAAATGGTGCAGGAGGGCCACAGAAGGGGCAATGCCCACCATGGCCTCGCAGACAAAGGCGAAGACGGTGAGAAGAGCAACGGATTGGGGATCAAGGTGCAGCATATGGATCTGATAATGGGAAAGCACAACATTGAAGAAGGCGGAGAAGGGAGGAACCAGGCCAGCCCACAGGGCGTCGATGAAGAACTGGACCTCAGTGGCTGTCCTATCGATGGGGGGGGGGGGGGGGGGGGGGGGGGGGGGGGGGGGGGGGGGGGGGGGGGGGGGGGGGGGGGGGGGGGGGGGGGGGGGGGGGGGGGGGGGGGGGGGGGGGGGGGGGGGGGGGGGGGGGGGGGGGGCCAGGCCACCGTCCCTCCCCATTCGTTGAAGCTGGTAGCTATAGTTGTACAAGCAACAACCCTCATGCAGCAAATCAACCAGCGAGGGGTCGCCGGCCAAGACGCTGAGCACCGTTCTTCGCACCTCAGCTAAGAGCCCTGACTCCTGAAGCCTCATGCGGTCCTGGTCACTGGTCAGGGCCCACATCGGCTGGGAATGGCGCTGGAGTGGGGCGATGCGGCGTCGGAGGAACTCCTTCATCACCTTGGGCGTGGTCACACCAAGATCCTTCAGCCTCCTCAGCCGGAGCCAGACGAAAGCAAGACGGGAGCTCACGAGCTCCTCGTGACCCCAGCCGAAGCTGGGGATGGCGGGTGACGACGGAGGCGAGAGCAGGGGGCTGAGTACTCCAACATCAACATACACCCACCGCATCCGAAACTCACTCACAGACGGCGGGAGATCAAAGTCAATCCCTGAGCCGGCTATCGCCGCCACGGCCTGGAAGCTCAGGCACCCTGAGCACTGCCGGGGGTTGGTCAAATGCAGCGAGAAGAAATGGCGCAAGAGGGCTACAGAAGGAGCAATGCCCACCATGGCCTCGCAGACAAAGCTGAAGACGGCAAGAAGGGTGACGGATTGGGGATCAAGGTGCAGCATATGGATCTGATAATGGGAAAGCATGACATCGAAGAAGGCAGAGAAGGCGGAACCAGGCCAGCCCATAGGGCGTCGATGAAGAACTGGGCCTCGGTGGCCGTCCTATCGATGGTGGCTCGGGACGCAGGCCAGGCCACCGTCCCTCCCCATTCGTTGAAGCTGGTAGCGAGCGCAGGGCGGACCTTATCCATGGCCTCCTGGTTGAGCACCCGCGATCGGCCGACGGCGGGCTCGACGGCCGGAGGTGGGCTGGCTGAGGACAGGGGCTTCTTCCCTTTCTCTGTCCGGTTTGGCGCCATGGCGATAGAAAGGACTGAGCTTGAGTCGGATTGGAAGAGGAAGAAGAGGTACGAGGAAGCGAAGAAGTTGGGGAGTGCGTCGCCAGCAATGGGGAAATAACTGTGTAGGATGCCGTGGCCGCCTAGCCAGGCGGATTTCAAGGCTGCGTGGGGAAGCGGGGCCGCCCACGTCCCCTCAGTCGCCACGCGTCGACCAGGGCCGCAGGCTGTTGGGGCCCACGGCGCTCAACACTTGCCCTTTGGTTTCGCCTTGAAGCCAAGTCCGAGCGCGCCTTGGGCCCGGGGGCTACTGTCGGCGTTCTGGGAACGGGGGTCCCCAGACTTGCCTGCCTGCGGCCAATGGCGTGGCTCCACTCGCGGCCCAGTACGGCCCGTCTTCACCAGCAAACGCTCAAGACCCTCGCGAGGGGCCAAGCCTCGCGAGGCGGACGACACAAGACCCCCTCGAGGGCAGCCTCACCAGGATTGGCTCGCGAGGGGCGGGGAGATCAAGGCAAGGCGAACCTCGCGAGGTTCCAATGACGTAAGACATGACGACCAAGGCCAGGCGGGCGCCAGGCGGGCGCCAGCGTGCACAGTGTCCCCGTTTCCTCTTTGGTGCTAAGGAGGCAAGCGCAGGCAAGGAGTATCGAGGCATCAAGCAAAGGTTTCCATATCAGTGCAACGAGACCAAGACCAGCAGGACGGCAGGACGGAGGTCACCGTGGAGCCCAAGACAGCGTCACCACTGGAGCCTTTAGCAGGCGAAGACCACCTTTTGTCGAGATAGCTTGTACTAGCTGTCCCCCTTCAAATTGGCCTTTGTGGCATCCCTTCCCGCTCAATATTTGGGGAGAGGACCAGGCCTCTATAAATAGGACTAGCCACCACCATAGGAGGCAACGGATTCAGATCATCCTCACACCCACCAAGCACAAGAACACCTCTCCTCAGGAGGCTGTTCTTCCCCCTTGTACTGTTCATCCTCAGCCCAAGAGGCAATCCACCACACCACACTGGAGTAGGGTATTACACCACAACGGTGGCCCAAACTAGTATAAATCTCGTGTCTCTTGTGTTGCGAGTTCGTCGAGCTAGCCTTTGAGATCGCGGTGAGGCTGAGGGCGTGATTCGGTAGGGGGAAATCTTTGTGCGCACCCCAGTGTTCGAACCTCAAGGGTTTTGCCGGAACCCGAAATCCGACAAAGGCCATATGTGCACCTTCAATGCACGTTGACCGCTTAACAGCGTCGATACGCGGCAGCGCATCAACAAGTCATTGCACCATACCGAAATAACTATCCAGAATTGGCTCGGTCGGCCACAGCCGGACCACGACGTCCTTCATGGTAGATCCAGATATCTTGTGGAGCTCTGCCCATTGGGCCATCTGTTTGTTCAGCAACAGCGGACGCTTCGGCATGCTAAACTGCGACCAGAACAACTTTTCTGTTGTACGTCCTTCTTGCACTTGGAAAAACTGGGTCGCATCGAAGACACTCTTCGACAAGTCCAACAATGCATCTAGAGAACTCCACACTTGATTAAGCGGGGCATAATTCGGATCGCCGAACTTAGTTTGTAATAAAAAGGGCTTACCAGCCACGATCTCCCCCGCTTGTCGGATCTCCTCCCGGGCCGCTCTAGACTCGGACCGCTCTTCTTTCGCCTCTCGCAAGGCCTTGTCAAGGTCAGCCGTTTTGGCTTTATTATCCTTCTCGAGAAATTTGCAGCGGCTAGCAGCATCTTTTAGCTCAAGCGCCATCGTGGACATCCTCTCCTCATACTGGCGCCGAGCAGCCTGTTCGGCCTTTAATTCGGCCGATGCCTTTTCGGCAACTGCATTACTAATCCGGGCCTGCTCCTTGGCCCGGGCCAGCTCAGCTCGCAGGATCTCAACTGCGGCAGCACTATCTGCAGTCATGCATATTTCAATATACAATTCTTAGCGTCATGCTTATATTATAAGCACGTGCATGTAATGACTACCCCCAAGACATACCTTGCGCCTCGTCAAGCCCCCTGTTGATAAGCGTGATGTCATCATCTGCTACATCAAGCTTCCGCTGCAGATCTGCAACCTCTATAGTTCGGGCAGTCGCCCGAGAGGTAACAGCATGTGTTCCAATTAATCAGATTCTTCCTGGGCATATCTTTTTTATCCTCTGATCGCCTCCCTTGGGAAGCCAATCAGAGTCTCAGGGGCAAATATATATACACAGGTGCAGTTTGTGAATAAAACACAATCGAAAATATTACAGTACAAACCTCGAAGCCTCTTAGCAGGCTCATGCAGGCTTCATTCAATCCGCTTTTCACGGACAGAACCTTTTTAACCATCGTACCCATCAAGGTACGGTGCTCCTCCGAGACGGACGCCTGTCGCAGCGTGTTCGCCAACATATCCGGCGCTTCTGGGTCTCCGGAAGCTGCTGTAGGAGTGCGGCCTCCCTTCAAAGGGATCCGTTTATCCATCCCTAGAGTCATCTCCGGCTGCAAGCCGGACAGTTCGGGGCCTTTATCATTGGCCCCCGGACCCTGGGCTACCGAAGTATCACCTTCGGGTAGTGTCTTCATCACCCCTCGCACCACTTGTTGATCAGGAGAGACTCTCCGGGACGACACCTCGAGGTCGTCTGCCCTATTGGGTGAGGAGACCGGTGGAGGTGTCTCGCTTTCCATCATCTCCGGGAGAAGATCCCCCGAGGAAGAGGATTGGTGAAGAGGACTGTGTGCCGAGCTACAAAAACATATATTCTAGATGTTACCTTGGTAACAGGAAAGGAACGGGATATGCTTAAAACACCCTTGTTCACTTACGATTTGGCTAGAGGCTTGTCCTCATCATGGGACTGTACGACGACGTCGTCCTCCAAACCCGAGCCACCCGACAGGGGCATCCTGCCCCGCTTAGGAGCCCTTTCCTCCCATTCTTTGGAGGCAGCCCTTTTCTTACAATGGGGAGAAGGGATGTTGGCTTCTCCTTCACTTTTGTCTTCGGGTAGGGGAATCTTGATCTCCCCGGACACGGTGTCTGATACACCCTTAGAAGGGAGGCCACCTTTGGCCTTCCCGCTCTCTGCCTTGTCTCCCTTCACTGGCACCTGGTGCGGTGCCGGGGCCAGCATCCTTGTTAGCACGGGATCCGCTGAGTCTTTGGGAAGGGGGGCCGAACACCTAATTCGCTCCGCTTTCTTTATCCAGCCCTGGAAGAACATAGTTTGCTCAGTAACGCATTACGGCGTACTTAACTACAAAAGTGTTCGGGAGTCGAGCGCTTACCGAGGTGTCCGGATGGTTGCAGTCGAGGCCGATGTCCTCGGTGGTGTCTGGCCACTGTTTTCGTTTCCCGAAAAACAACTTCCACATTCCTTTGTGCGTGGTACCGAGGAAGTGTTGGAGGGTCCATGGTCCTTCCGGGTTAAACTCCCACATACGGAGAGGCCGACGCTGGCATGGCAGGGCTCGGTGGACTAGCATTACTTGAATCACGTTGACAAGATTGATGTCCTTCTCAAGGAGGGTTTGGATGCGGCTCTGTAGAGTCTGCACTTCATCAACTGATCCCCAGTCCAGCCCCTTATTAATCCATGATGCAAGCTGTAACGGAGGGCCAGAACGGAACGCAGGTATAGCTGCCCACTTGGTACCGCGGGGTTCAGTGACGTAAAACCACTCCCACTGCCATTGGTTGGAAGTTTTGGTGAAAGAGCCTTTTGGCCAGAGAGTATTGGTAAGCTTGCTCACTATAGCACCACCGCACTCCGCTTGTTTCCCGTCGACTACCTTCGGCTTCACACTAAAGGTCTTGAGCCATAAGCCGAAGTGTGGGGGAATACGGAGGAAGGCCTGACACGTGATGATAAACACCAAGACATGGAGGATAGAATCTGGGGCTAGATCATGAAAATCTAGTCCGTAATAAAATATGAGCCCCGGACGAAGGGGTGAAGAGTGAATCCTAGCCCTCGGAGGAAGTGAGAGATGAATACGACCCTCTCGCCGGATCTGGGAGTCGGAATAACATGTCCTTGAGCAGGAAGCCTATGGGGGATCTCCGCGGTCAGGTATCTGGCCGCCCGAAGCTTCGCAATGTCCTCCTCTGTAACAGAGGAAGCCACCCATCGGCCCTGTGGGCTGGGTCCGGACATGATTGGGAAGCTTGAAGCAATGAAGTCGAACCTTGGGTGCTAGAACTCGAGGTTGGAAAGGCTGAGGAGAGGTTTGGCGTAAAAAGAGATGGCCCTTGGCTCCTTTATAAAGGCAACGGATATCGGACGCCTCCTCCTAAGCCTGAAAACCTGCCTATTCCTAAGGAATCATCCCAATGGAACGGTTGGGTTACCCCCGCTTGTATTGATGGGAATCCCGCAATAAGGGGACACGATCTCTGCTTCGACAAGACGTGCCAATAAAAATCGTGCCTCGAAACATGGAACGGCAGGACGAGAAATGGTTTGAAATAATGACCAGGCAGACGTGATGTCACATTATAAAAAAGTTGTCAGCGGATTGGATTCGTGAAATATTATACTCTCTGCGGTGGTGGGTGGTACTTGTGTTGCAGATCCGGACATGTTCGTTTCATCCGAAGACTATCCTGGAGTATTTGGAAAGGGGAACCCGCCTTGCAATGCCGAAGACAATCTGCGTGCCAGACACCTCGTCATTGAAGCCTGGTTCAGGGGCTACTGAGGGAGTCCAGGACTAAGGGGTCCTCGGGCGTCCGGCCTGTTAGCCATGGGCCGGACTGTTGGGCTGTGAAGATACGAAGACCGACGACTCTACCCGTGTCCGGATGGGACTCTCCTTGGCATGGAAGGCAAGCTTGGCGATCTAAATATGAAGATTCCCTTCTCTGTAACCGACTTGGTGTAACCCTAGATCCCCCCGGTGTCTATATAAATCGGAGGGCTAGGTCCGTAGAGGACAATCATAATCGTAGTCATACAGGCTAGACTTCTAGGGTTTTAGCCATTACGATCTCGTGGTAGATCAACTCTTGTAATACTCATATTCATCAAGATCAATCAAGCAGGAAGTAGGGTATTACCTCCATAGAGAGGGCCCGAACCTGGGTAAACATCGTGTCCCCTGTCTCCTGTTACCATTGACCTTAGACGCACTGTTCGGGACCCCCTACCCGAGATCCGCCGGTTTTGACACCGACACCGGGCAAACAACCTACACTCAAGGCACTACGAGAAAGGCCGACCAAACACACAAATGGTGCCCGGTTGCACACGCGTACCTGGGGTGCCTGTATGCATGGACCTAACAGGCGGGTGACCGGACGCATGACCTTCCCCGGCACAGGCGAGCACAACAACCAAGCAACACATAAACCGTGTACATCCAATCTACCAAGCATCCATGAAGAGGACCGACTAGAACAACCGAATGGTCGGTAGCTGGAAAGCCAGGACGATGGCCTTTCCACTAGACGAGGCGACACAATCAGGGCGAGGGCAATGAGGCATATGGGCAGCCTATACGGCTGCCAGAAATAAGGCCGGGCAGCGGAACCGAACATTGGGGTGGGTAGAGAGTCTGACCAGACGCTTCTTGAACGTGCGAGGCCATACACGTGGTGCGATGCTAATGTGCCAGCGGCCCACGCGTCGTGGAGCCCCGAGGAATTCAACTAGGCATGGAGTGTCCGTGAAGATCGGATGGTGGGGAGGGCACTCGACAGCCATTGGCACGAGGCACGCGCACGAAATAGATGACATGGAGGGCACTTGTGAGCGCTGATGCCCCTAGGAGGCGGGTACTCTCCATCATTCTTTACAGTATATATATAGTATAGAATATAAAAATAAAAAGACCCCAATCAATCTTGGCTATCAGATAAGGTCAAATCTGAAGGAAATATGCCCTGGAGGCAATAATAAAGTTGTTATTTATATTTACTTATATCATGATAAATGTTTATTATTCATGCTAGAATTGTATTAACCGGAAACTTAGTACATGTGTGAATACATAGACAAAACAGAGTGTCCCTAGTATGCCTCTACTTGACTAGCTCGTTAATCAAAGATGGTTAAGTTTCCTAACCATAGACATGTGTTGTCATTTGATGAATGGGATCACATCATTAGAGAATGATGTGATGGACAAGACCCATCCATTATCTTAGCATTATGATCAATTAGTTTTATTGTTATTGATTTCTTCATGACTTATACATATTCCTCTGACTATGAGATTATGCAACTCCCGAATACCGGCGGAACACTTTGTGTGCTATCAAACGTCACAATGTAACTAGGTGATTGTAAAGATGCTCTACAGGTGTCTCCGAAGGTGTTTGTTGAGTTGGCATAGATCAAGATTAGGATTTGTCACTTCGTGTATCGGAGAGGTATCTCTGGGCCCTCTCGGTAATGCACATCACTATAAGCCTTGCAAGCAATGTGATTAATGAGTTAGTTACGGGATGATGCATTACGGAATGAGTAAAGAGACTTGCCGGTATTGAGATTGAACTAGGTATGAGGATACCGACGATCGAATCTCGGGCAAGTAACATACCGATGACAAAGGGAATGACGTATGTTGTTATGCGGTTTGACCGATAAAGATCTTCGTAGAATATGTAGGAGCCAATATGAGCATCCAGGTTCTGCTATTGGTAATTGACCGGAGATGTGTCTCAGTCATGTCTACATAGTTCTCGAACCCGTAGGGTCTGCACGCTTAACGTTCGATGATGATTTGTATTATGAGTTATGTGTTTTGGTGACCGAAGTTTGTTCGGAGTCCCGGATGAGATCACAGACATGACGAGGAGTCTCGAAATGGTCGAGAGGTAAAGATTGATATATTGGACGAAGGTATACGGCACCGGAAAGGTTTCGGGACTTTCGGATATTTATCGGGGAACCGAGGGGTTACCGGAACCCCCCGGGGAAGTTATGGGCCTTATTGGGCCATAAGGGAGTAGGAGAGGGCAGGCCACAAGGTGCCCCCACCAAGGCAGTTCGAATTGGACTAGGGGGAGGGGGCGTAGCCCCCTCTTTCCTTGCCCTCTCCCTCTCCTTCCCTCCTTCCCCCTCTTGGAATAGGAAAGGGAATCCAACTAGGATTGAGAATCCTAGTTGGACTCCCCCTTGGCGCGCCCTCCTTGGCCGCCAGCCTCCTCCTTCCCCTCCTTTATATACGTGTCCAGGGGGCACCCCAAAGCACATCAATTGTTCTTAGCCGTGTGCGATGCCCCCCTCCACAGTTTACCACCTCGGTCATATTGTTGTAGTGCTTAGGCGAAGCCCTGCGCGGATCACATCACCAACACCGTCGCCACGCCATCATGCTGACGGAACTCTCCCTCGACCCTCTACTGGATCAAGAGCTCGAGGGACGTGATACGTCTCCAACGTATCTATAATTTATAAAGTATTCATGCCATGTTTACAATAGTTTTATATGATTTTGGTATGATTTGATTAGAACTAACCCGGACTGACGCTGTTTTTAGCAGAACTACCATGGTGTTGTTTTTGTGCAGAAATAAAAGGTCTCGAAATGCGATGAAAATCAACGGAGAATTTTTCTGGAAAATATAAAAAATACTGGAACGAAGAGTTGGGGGGGGGGGGGGGGGGGGGGGGGGGGGGGGGGGGGGGGGGGGGGGGGGGGGGGGGGGGGGGGGGGGGGGGGGGGGGGGGGGGGGGGGGGGGGGGGGGGGGGGGGGGGGGGGGGGGGGGGGGGGGGGGGGGGGGGGGGGGGGGGGGGGGGGGGGGGGGGGGGGGGGGGGGGGGGGGGGGGGGGGGGGGGGGGGGGGGGGGGGGGGGGGGGGGGGGGGGGGGGGGGGGGGGGGGGGGGGGGGGGGGGGGGGGGGGGGGGGGGGGGGGGGGGGGGGGGGGGGGGGGGGGGGGGGGGGGGGGGGGGGGGGGGGGGGGGGGGGGGGGGGGGGGGGGGGGGGGGGGGGGGGGGGGGGGGGGGGGGGGGGGGGGGGGGGGGGGGGGGGGGGGGGGGGGGGGGGGGGGGGGGGGGGGGGGGGGGGGGGGGGGGGGGGGGGGGGGGGGGGGGGGGGGGGGGGGGGGGGGGGGGGGGGGGGGGGGGGGGGGGGGGGGGGGGGGGGGGGGGGGGGGGGGGGGGGGGGGGGGGGGGGGGGGGGGGGGGGGGGGGGGGGGGGGGGGGGGGGGGGGGGGGGGGGGGGGGGGGGGGGGGGGGGGGGGGGGGGGGGGGGGGGGGGGGGGGGGGGGGGGGGGGGGGGGGGGGGGGGGGGGGGGGGGGGGGGGGGGGGGGGGGGGGGGGGGGGGGGGGGGGGGGGGGGGGGGGGGGGGGGGGGGGGGGGGGGGGGGGGGGGGGGGGGGGGGGGGGGGGGGGGGGGGGGGGGGGGGGGGGGGGGGGGGGGGGGGGGGGGGGGGGGGGGGGGGGGGGGGGGGGGGGGGGGGGGGGGGGGGGGGGGGGGGGGGGGGGGGGGGGGGGGGGGGGGGGGGGGGGGGGGGGGGGGGGGGGGGGGGGGGGGGGGGGGGGGGGGGGGGGGGGGGGGGGGGGGGGGGGGGGGGGGGGGGGGGGGGGGGGGGGGGGGGGGGGGGGGGGGGGGGGGGGGGGGGGGGGGGGGGGGGGGGGGGGGGGGGGGGGGGGGGTTTTATTTCTCGTTTCTAGTTGGAAGCAAACGTTCGGTGTACGTAGAGTCGTATCAGTGGCAGATAGGACTTGAGAGAATATTGATCTTACCTTTAGCTCCTTATGGGTTCGACACTCCATACTTATCACTTCCACCTTTGGGAATTGCTACGATGATTCCCTGCACTTGGGGATTATCAAGCTCTTTTCTGGCGCCGTTGCCGGGGAGCAATAGCGTGGGGTTGATATTCTCGTGTGTGCTTGTTTGCTTTCTTCACTAAGTAGATTTTGTTTTTCCTTTTTGTTTATGTTTAGTTGTGGGTGAAACATACAAAAATAATTAAAAGAATGAAAATACAAAAAAATTTACTTGCCTCTCATGCCTAAAAAGTTTTTCAATAAGAGAAGTGATTGGAAGGTTATGCATTGGAGAAGTGAGGGTCGACCTTGAACACTTGTGTTAATGCTCATGGAAACAATGTAACAAAATTCATGGAAGCTTCTCTGAAAATAATTATCCCCTTTTATATATCCATTGTATTATAAAAATAATGTGCCAAGCTTTGGTTTTAGGATGATTAGATTGCTTGTTTACTTTGTGCAGTACAAAAACAGAAACTTTGGTTGTAGTGCGTGAATTTACATTTTTTACTAGAAAGTCAAATGGGTCTGAAACTTTTTGCAAATTACTTCTGTACAATTTGTTTAAATTTTCATATTTATTTAGAATTTTTGGAGTTACAGAAGTATACTAAACTTCCAGATTACTACAGACTGTCCTGTTTTTGACAGATTCTGTTTTCTATGTGTTGTTCGCTTATTTTGATGAATCTATGGGTAGTATCGGGGGGTATGAACCATGGTGAAGTTGGAATACAGTAGATATAGTTCTAATATGAAATTGGAATGAGTTTTCAACAGTACCTAAAGGTAGTGATTTGCTTTATTATACTAACGGATCTCAGAAAGTTTTTGTTAAAGCTTTGTGTGGATGAAGTGTTCGAAGATCGAGGAGCTATCAATATGAGAAGAATAAAGAGAGGCAAGAGTTCAAGCTTGGGGATGCCCAAGGCAACCCAAGTAAATATTTCAAGGATACTCAAGCATCTAAGCTTGGGGATGCCCCGGTTGGCATCCCATCTTTCTTCTTCAACAATTATCGGTATACCTCGGTTTTTGTTTTGTTCACATGATTTGTGTCCTTTGTGTTTTTCTTTTTCTTTAAGAACCATGCTAGTATGAGATATCCCTTCATCGATTTATAGAATGATTCATGTGCTTCACTTATATCTTTTGAGTATGGTTTTATAGAATGCTTCGTGTGCTTCACTTATATATTTTGAGCTTGAAAATTGGTTAGTCTATATTAATTGTAGAATGCTCCATGAACTTCACTTATATGTTTTGGAGTATGAATAATACTATCATCTAAAATGGGTTTGGAAGAGTGTAAACTTTAGGAATTAGTAATCCCACTATTTTGGAGGGTGTTGAATCTTAGTGTGATATTTATGAAAGTGGATTTGGAAGAGTGTCGACTTTAGTTAGTAATGATTCCACTATTTCGGAAGTGGTTCCAATTGATTATGAGAACAAAGTTGCTATCTATGATGATTATTGTGATGACATGTATGCTATAAAGAATAATGTTAACCATGAAACTTGTCATCATGATTTTAATTTTCAATTGGATTATGCCTCACATGACAGTTATTTTGTTGAGTTTGCTCCCACTATTCCGAATGAGAAGAATTTTGCTTATGTGGAGAGTAGTAAAATTTCTATGCTTGTAGATCATGAAAAGAATGCTTTATGTGATGGTTATATTGTTTAACTCATTCATGATGCTACTGAAAATTATTATGAGGGAGGAATACATGCTTGTAGGAGTTGCAATAGTATCAAGTTTCCTCTCTATGTGCTTGAAGTTTTGAAGTTATACTTGTTTTGCCTTCCGATGCTAGTTGATTCTTGTTCCTATAAATTGCATGCTCATAAAATCCCTAGGAATAGGAAGTGGGTTAGATTTAAATGTGCTAGTCATATTCTTCATGATGCTCTCTTTATGTTTCAATTCTTATCTTTTATGTGAGCATCATTGAAATCATCATGCCTAGCTAAAAGGCATTAAAGAAAAGTGCTTGTTGGGAGACAACCCAATATTTACCCTTACTATTTTTGTATGTTTACATGATTAAGCTACTGTATTAATCATGTTTTATATATTTTGTTTCAATAAAGTGCCAAGTAAGACCTTTGGGAAAACTTGGGTGAAAGTTAATGTATCTTGCTGTAAAAAACAGAAACTTTGCGCTCACGATATTAGCTGTCATTTTTTACAGAAGAGTGCTTTTGAGTTGATTATTTTTGCAGAAGATTAATAGACAAATGCCTCACGTACACCAATTTATTTCATAATTTTTGGAGTAGCATAAGTATGGTTTCTGTTCAGATCATTACAGACTGTTCTGTTTCTGACAGATTATGTTTTCATTGCATAGTTTGCTTGTTTTCTAGTTTCTATGGCTTATATTTCTCAATATAAATTGTAGAAATGATATGGTACAGTAGGCATTGTGTGATAATAATTATGAACCTTGTCTTTGACATTACCAAAGTGAATGGTTTACACTTTATCATACTAACCTATCTCACGAAGTTCCGTTAAGTTTTGTGTGATTGAAGTTTTCAAGCTTTGGGTGAGATATCGATATGAGGAGAATAAGGAGTGGAAAGACCCTAAGCTTGGGTATTCCCAAGGCACCCCAAGGTAATATTCAAGGAAGACTCAAGCGCCTAAGCTTGGGGATGCCCCGGAAGGCATCCCCTCTTTCGTCTTCAAAACTATCGATATACCTTACTCGGAGCTATATTTTTATTCGTCACATGATATGTGTTTTGCTTGGAGCGTATTTTCAATTTTACTTGCTGTTTGAATAAAATCATTGGATCTTAAATCTTGAATGAAAAAGAATCCTCCCATGGCTAGTTAATTATTTGACTACTCAGTGTTCTTCACTTATATATTTTGGGGTAGTTTGTCATTTACTCACGCGCTTCACATATATCCTATGAGTAAATGGTTGAATGAATTGAATATCATAAATCTGAATTATATACGTTTCATATGCTTATAACATGGGGAGTAATGACTTCACACATAATAAGTATAGGTAGTAAACTTATTGAAAGTTAGCAAATGCAGAATTGGTCACTTGAACAATTCATGAAAGAATATTGAAGGAAGAGAGATTTCACATATAAATATACTATCTTGGACATCTTTTGTAATTGTGAGCACTCATTAAAATATGACATGCTAAAATGTTGATGTTGGACAAGGAAGACAACTTAATGGGTTGTGTTTTCCTATATCCGAAATGTTATATTGTCTTGGATCATCCAACATGTTGAGCTTGCCTTTCCCTCTCATGCTAGCCAAATTCTTTGCACCAAGTAGAGATACTACTTGTGCTTCCAAACATTCTTAACCCAGTTTTGCCATGAGAGTCCACCATACCTACCTATGGATTGAGTAAGATCCTTCAAGTAAGTTGTCATCGGTGCATGCAATAAAAAATTGCTCCTTAAATATGTATGATCTATTAGTGCGAAGAAAATAAGCTTTATACGAACTTGTGATAGGGAAGAAATAAAAGTGACGGACTGCATAATAAAGGTCTTTATCACAAGCGGCAATATAAAGTGACGTTCTTTTGCATTAAGATTTTGTGCATCCAACCATAAAAGCGCATGACAACCTCTGCTTCCCTCTGCGAAGGGCCTATCTTTTACTTTTATCTTCTACCCCTATACAAGGGTCATGGTGATCATCACCTTTCCTTTTTACACTTTTTCCTTTGGCAAGCACTTTGTGTTGGAGCCATCCGAATATATATATATATATATATCCACTTGGATGTAGACTTTCATAAATTATTATTGTTGACATTACCCTTGAGGTAAAAGGTTGGGAGGCAAAACTATAAGCCCCTATCTTTCTCTGTGTCCGATTAAAACTTTGAACCCATAAATATCACATGAGTGTTAGCAATTGTGAAAGATTAAATGATAGTTGAGTATGTGGAGTTTGCTGAATCAAAGCTCTTACATAGACCCTTCCCAAAAATAAGATGAATTGCAATTGTTTGATGACTAAGAGCACGGTTTGTTAGTTTTGAAGAAAGTTTATGATCTATACTTTAACATGTGAATAGCTTGTTACTTGATCATGAGAAGTTTCATGAGTTGAGCTACTGTTATGATATATAATGATGCTAGAAAAAGTGATTGGAACTATCATTGATCAAACTTATGCACTTGCTAGCATTCACACTTCATAAATTATTTCTTTTATCATTTACCTACTCGAGGACGAGCAGGAATTAAGCTTGGGGATGCTGATACGTCTCCAACGTATCTATAATTTATGAAGTATTCATGCCATGTTTACAATAGTTTTATATGATTTTGGTATGATTTGATAAGAACTAACCCGGACTGATGTTGTTTTCAGCAGAACTACCGTGGTGTTGTTTTTGTGCAGAAATAAAAGTGCTCGGAATGCGATGAAAATCAACGGAGAATTTTTCTGGAAAATATAAAAAATACTGGAACGAAGAGTTACCGGATGGGAGGCCCGTGGGCCCCACGAGGGTGGAGGGTGCGCCCCTGTGCCTCGTGGACTCTCCGTGGGCCCCCCTGACTTGTTCTCGACGCCAACCTCTCCTATAAATACCCAAACCTCCAGAAAATAACCTAGATCAGAAGTTCTGCCGCCGCAAGCCTCTGTAGCCACGAGAAATCATTCTAGGCCCTCTCTGGCACCCTGCCGGAGGGGGCCATCATCACCCGAGGCCATGGAGGAGGATCCCGGAGGGGCCATCATCGCCATGAAGGCCAAGGACCAGAGGGAGAACCTCTCCCCATCCAGGGGGAGGCCATGGAGGAGGAAGCACAAGGGGGAGAACCTCTCCTCCTCTCTCTCGGTGGCGCCAGAGTGCCATCGGGAGGGGAATCATCGCCGCGGTGATCGTCTTCATCAACATCACCATCCTCATCTCTTTTACGCGGTCCACTCTCCCGCATCTCGTTGTAATCCCTACTTGAACATGGTGCTTTATGCCACATATTATGATCCAATGATGTGTTGCCATCCTATGATGTTTTGAGTAGATATCCTTTGTCTATGGGTTGATTGATGATCTATATTGGTATGAGTTGTATGTTTTATTTTGGTGCTGTCCTATTGTGCCCTCCGTGTCGTGCAAGCGTGAGGGATTCCCGCTATAGGGTGTTGCAATACGTTCATGATTCGCTTATAGTGGGTTTCTTGAGTGACAGAAGCATAAACCTGAGTAAGGGGGTTGTTGCGTATGGGATAAAGGGGACTTGATGCTTTAATGCTATGGTTGGGTTTCACCTTAATGATCTTTAGTAGTTGCGGATGCTTGCTAGAGTTCCAATCATAAGTGCATATGATCCAAGAAGAGAAAGTATGTTAGCTTATGCCTCTCCCTCATATGAAATTGCAATGACGACTACCGGTCTTGTTAACAATTGCCTAGGATAATTCCGCACACCGACCCATCATTATTCCACACTCGCTATTTATAATATTTAGTAATATATTCTAACTTTATGATAACAGCACCTACTCTTATATTTTAGCTCTCCGATACCATGCAAAGTTATCCTCTTCATACCCACAACATAGTTTTATTTCTCGTTTCTAGTTCGAAGCAAACGTTCGGTGTACGTAGAGTCGTATCAGTGGAAGATAGGACTTGAGAGAATATTGATCTTACCTTTAGCTCCTTGTGGGTTCGACACTCCATACTTATCACTTCCACCTTTGGGAATTGCTACGATGATTCCCTGCACTTGGGGATTATCAAGACGTCATCGTGCTGAACCTGTGCTGAACATGGAGGTGTCGTACGTTCGGTACTTGGATCGGTTGGATCGTGAAGACGTTTAACTACATCAACCGCGTTACTAAACGCTTCCGCTTTCGGTCTACGAGGGTATGTGGACACACTCTCCCGTCTCGTTGCTATGCATCTCCTAGATAGATCTTGCGTGATCATAGGAAATTTTTTGAATTACTACTCCCCAACAGTGGCATCCAAGCCAGGTCTATGCGTATATGATATGCACGAGTAGAACACAAAGAGTTGTGGGTGATAATAGTCATACTGCTTACCACCAACCACTACAAACAAAATACACTTCCGTGATGATACGTGTTTGTCATAGTAGGTCACATTTTCTGTCATGCATGTACATCCATGACGATTTTATGACAGAATCAAGATAGTCATACCTGTGCTATCGTAGAAGTGTTCCATGACATTACCAAAATTATCATCACGGAAGTGTCCACTTCCATGACGATAAATGGCGCGTCATGGAAGTGCTTTCGTCAAGGGTGACCGACACGTGGCATCCATCCTAACAGGTCGCCGTTAAGCTATCGGGTATGGTTTTGGATCCGATAACCCGCTAACAGCCCGGACCAATGAGGATTTTCCACGTGTAAAATTCTCATTGGCCGGAGGAAACACGTGTTGGCTCACCGTTGGGATAGATGTCATCCATTCATTGGACAGGAGGCGCCTATGATACGTCGACACGTGGCACGGCCCAACAGAGGCCCATTCCGGTGAAAAGGCCGGCCTGTTTGACTTGGTCAAAAGGTAACGGGCCGGCCCACGTAAATCCTGTTAACGGCATGTTCGTATATAGCCCATTTACGGCCCGCGAACTCACGGCCCGTTACAGCCTATCGGAATTAAGCCCAGTAGCTTCATCTGGGCCATCCAATATGATTCTAGCCCATTGTAACTTCCGGCCCATGTATGGCCCATGATGTCTTTCCGCCCATACGAGGCCATTTGTAACTCTTGGCCCATTAACGGCCCGTGGTGAATCTGGCCCGCAATGAACAGTGTACCGCTTTATACCCATCAACGGCCCATTATTCCATTGGGCCGTTTCCAACCCGTGTTATCTTTCGGCCTTCTCAGGGCCCATTTATTCTTGGGCTCATTTCCAGCATTCGGTTACTTACGGCCCATTACTGGCCTTTTCTTCTTGTGGGCCAAATTCAGCCCGTGGTTACAATCGGCCCGTTTGCGGCCCGTTAATCCGTTGGGCCGTTTTCATAGCGTCATCAAAAACAGCCGATTAACGATGGCCCGTTATTGTCGGCCCATGAACGAACGATTCCAAATCAAGCCCATTTACGGCCCATAATGCGGTCTGTTATTGGCCCATGTTTGGCCTATCGATCATACGGCCCGTAGAAGGCCCATTGATGCTACGGCCCGTAAAAGGCCCATTGTTTCTACGGCCCTTAGAAGGCACATTGTTTCTACGGCCCGTAGGAGGCCCATGGTAACTACAGTAAATATGTAGCCCATGGTTATTATGGCCTAGTTTTAAAAAATAGGTTATTGCGGCCACTAGCAAACCGCGGAAAAAGAACTGCACTGACTACAAGCAAACAAATAAACAAGACAACAAGGAAATAAATAAGCAAGCAACTTACACTAGGCTATCACGGTTATTACACATATTACATCCACTGGTCATCAAAGTTCGCCACCAGTGCAAATATGGGGAACAAAGCAGCATATCATATACACTGGTTGTCAAAGTTGGCGACCAGTGCAAATAAACGCCGCAGCAAAACAAGTCCAGAAGTGAAACCACTTCAGAAGATCTCAAGAAACAATATCCTGGGTACCCATAATGCTGGCAAGATGTTTAGCAAGCTTATTAACTTTCTCTTGTTTGGCGCTTAAATCCTCCAGCGCTTGCTGTTGCACCAAAAAGTATGCATCTGAATTCTGCAGGGACTTCCTCAGTCCTTCAGCTTCCTGTCGCAGCACATCTGGTCGATGTCTTTCAGCTTGTAGTTGAGACTCAAGAAGACGAACTGATTCAGGCAGCGAGTTCAAAGAGCTTGTGCCAGCAGTAGTGGCCAGTAACTCGAACACTACATCAAGACAGGACTTTTGGGTTCTCTCACTGTCGTCAAGATAGTTTTTATCAGCTTTCTTGGAGACCGACAGGGATGTCTCACTATCTTGAACCTTATCTGCATTACTCCCTTTACCATTGCATAATGTGGTACTGTTCTCCAATATTTTGTCCGCATTCTAAAAGAGAAACAAGCAGACACATCACAGGTTTACCATGTTGTATATGAAACTCGTTTTGGTAAATCAGTTTAGAGTAAAGTGGATAGGATAATAGCATGAAACAAACATATATCTATGTACCATGGTCACTTTATGGTCTATATCATTCTAGTTTTTGTTGCCAAATCAAGATAGAGACACGGTTCAAATAATATTTGTTCAAGACAAAGCAGAATAGACAGAATATAAGTGTGGGAAACTATAGAGCAATAACAACACTTGTAATGTGCATGACATGAGAACATAACTGTTTATTCAATTGAAATTGAAATCAACATAGAGCAAGTTACAACAGCAAACTAGTTAAAGAAACAGGTTTAAAACATACCTGTTGCGCCATTGGAGTTTCAATTCCATCCTTCAAATTTGAAAATAGTTGGTATGAGTAAATACAGTGATGCAAGAGCAAAGGAGTATGAACCATAGCTACAGAACCTGACCTGAGAACAATTTTTCTTCTCCTTTAAGCGTTGAGTTGGGATTCGGAGTGGTGGTCCTCGTGCTTTGGGCACTGCAGTTCCCTTACTAACTGCTCGTGTTTGCGTGCTCTGTGGTGGAGACGGTGTTGTGTCAACTGGAACTGGGTTACTATCTGCTGGGGTTGGGGTTGGGTGTAGCTGGTTCTCTGTCCAACTGAGTAGGGGTACAATCTGCAAGAGTCTGGGTTATGTGTGGTGGGGCTGGTTCTTGGGCAAGTACAACCGTGGTTCTATCTGCAACAACTGGTAGCACTATCTTTTCTGAAGACCTGGTTGTTACTCCCTTGGATACTATCATCACCCTCTCCAATTCAAATGGCTGACAAACAAGAAAAGTAATTGAATGTACAGACATTGTATGATAGACAGGTGCAATGGATAGTGGGGAATAAAAGAGGGCATGAAATAATTCACATTTATGTTGTCTAACCAAACAGGATAGCATGACACGATTTCACATATATGATGGCTAACTAAACAGGATAGCATGACACAATTTCACATTATGATGGCTAACTAAAAAAGATGGAAAGACATAGTTCAAAATATGATGACTATGTAAACAGGATGACATGATATAACTATATAATGTGTTTATTAAATAGGTTGGCATGCCATAATTCACATACATGCCGCCTATGGAAACATGATAGCATGATATAATTCACGGATAGAATGACATAATTCAAAATATGATGACTGTAAACACTAAACAGGATGAGATGATATAACTATATGATGTCTTTATTAAATGGGTTGCCATGCCATAATTCAGATAGATGTTGTGTATGCAAACATGATGGCATGATATAATTCAAATATATGATTTATATAGTAATCAAGTAAGCAGATGGCAATCTATATATGATGTAAAAACTAAGCAATGCAAGACAACATGCATGACATGGGTAATATAACCCTGCCAAGTTTGAGCATAGACCTCAGGGGGGAAATAGGACTGGTCATCAGTCTCTTAATCCTCCTCTGAGGAGCTCTCTGTAACCAGCAAGATGTCTGCTTCAGCAGGTAGCATTGTCTGCTCTGAATACCTTGTTTTCACTCCAGATACTTCCATCACCGCTTCAAATGGCTGATGCACAGGAAGAGTAGTTGAATATACAAACGTTGTCGACAAATGGAACACGTAATACAAAAAAATGATAGCATGATATAATTCACATACATGATGATTGGCTAAACAGCATGGCATTGCATAATTCACATATATAATGCCTTTACAACAAGATATCATTGCATAATTCACATATATAATGTCTTGCAACAACATGGCAATGCATAATTCACATATATGGTAATTAGACACTAAACATGTGGCATTCACACAAAGCATGTCTAAACTAATCAAATGACATAGCAATGCAAGACACCATACGCACAATATGAGCAACATAACCCTGCCAAGTTAGAGCATACACCTCGGGGGGGAAATAGGACTGGTCATCTGTCTCTGAATCCTCCTCTGAGGAGCTATCCGTAACTAGCGAGATATGCGTTTCATCAGATAGCATAGTCTGCTCTGAAGACCTTATTTTCACTCCAGAATTTTCCATCACCGTGTCAAATGGCTAATGCACACGAAGAGTAGTTGAATGTACTAACATTGTTGACAAATGTAATACGTAACAAAAAAAAGGATGGCCTGATATAATTCACATATAAGATGACTGGCTAAGCAGGATGGCATTGGAAAATTCACATATATGATGCCTGGCTAAACAAGATGGCGTTGCATAATTCACATAAACGATGAATAAACTAAACAGACGGCATTCACACAAAGCATGTCTAAACTAAGCAGATGACACATTTGATGTATAAATTAAGCAATGCAAGGCACCATATGCATGATATAACCAACATCAGCATGCCAAGTTAGAGCGAAGACCTCAGGGGGTAAATAGGAGTGGTCTTCTCCTTCTGACTCCCCCTCAGAACAGATATCTTCCTCTCGATTACAATACGAAATGGGTGGAGGGGGGCTGCCTTTGCGCCTACCATGGAGTGACATCTACATGAAATTTTATTGCCACGCAAGGCTCGTCTCTTTTGCTCCACATGTTCAGTTCCATTGTGTACAATAACTGACATGCATAGGAATAAAACACAGTGAGATTATGTAAGGAGTGCATGCAGAAATCCAGAGTGATGTTAGAAACCTGTGGATAAACCCAAAACCAATGGTAGCAGGCAGATAATGGCTTCAGTTAAAAAATACTGATAATGGCTTCTTTACTGTTTGTTTCCCACCCAACATGAAACTCGTAGTAGACACCAGAGATTAACCAGATAGTAGATAGATACTATTGATTGTGGCCCCTATATGTACCCCACAACCATTTAAAAACTCAAGTTTGACCATTAGTTTGGAGCTGACTCAGAGTCTAATCGGTGAGCAGGACGATAAAGTAGCATGTAATATTAAGCGATGCATAACGTAAGCAGACACAAAAGAGTGCGACCTCTCTTCCGGACCCGTGTAGTCCTCGAGGTCATCTGCTCGGTTGATGATGGTAATGCAGTTGTCATGTCTGCCCGCGGCGGGGAAGAAGATCTGAGGCGGCGAAAGACAGT
Organism: Thinopyrum obtusiflorum; assembly: GCA_036873465.1. Lineage (NCBI taxonomy): Eukaryota > Viridiplantae > Streptophyta > Magnoliopsida > Poales > Poaceae > Thinopyrum > Thinopyrum obtusiflorum. Next base: position 23,734 of record JAAAWM010011232.1, read on the forward strand.
CTAGAGGCCGGATCCCTGCTGTGCTAGACCCTTCTGTCGTTGGAGCAGCTGAGCTGGGGTGGACGATGGCGCAGCAAGAGCGGGACAAACCACACAAGGTTTTCTTTGACAACTATCTGTAAGAGAAGTAATTCTGTAAGGGCTCGTTTGAATTGGAGGATTCTAACAACGTAGGGATAGGAAATACACAGTAATAGGATAGGAATGCACGTGCAAAACAGAGAATTTAAAAACACAGGATTTTTGCCAATCTGGGTGTTTGGTTCACAAGAATTGGAAGATCACAGGATGCAAAGAAGCATGGTGAGATTAAGTCAAACCACAAGAAAATGTACGGTTATAATGCTATTATGCTACTATCTCTTAGTCTTGTGCTTCATGAATAGGAATTTGAAAAGGAGGACAAGTGGATATTAAAATTCCTATGGTTTTTCTTTCAAAGAGACACTAAAGGAACAAATCCTACAGTTTTCCTTTGCTCCATTCCTTTGAACCAAATGCATGAATAGTAGTACCATAGGAAACTTTCCAATTCCTATGTTTTTCCTTCACTTTTCCTTTCAAGCACTAGCGATTCTAGTAGGCAGGCTTGAACAAGGAAAAGCCTACACTCAAAAAATGTTTTTGTGCTACTTCTACTACTTTGGACCCAGGCCACTGCCCTACTAGCTCTACTCCCAGGCCCATCGACAAATGCACAGCTCAAACGCGCAGAGATAAATAATGATGGCGTTCAAGAGAGTCCATCACGGATAGCTAAGTTGCCTGGTACCTCACTGCTTGTCATATAGTAGGAGAAACTAATCATATTTCACGTTACTACGTGTGCTCAGTGGACAATATATATAACATGTAGAGTAAAAAAGAGATGCAACAAGTGTACAACCTCTTTGGTGAAGCCATGTCGATCTCAGCGTGATTGGGTTGGTCGGTGAGGATGATCCGACTGACTTGGCTGTCGAAGGAGGGGAAGAACATCTTACACATCTTGAGATGGAGCCCGGGGTACTGCTCCGCTGTGATGGAGGGTTTCGTCGTTGGAGCAGCTCCGGTGAGTTGTACGACGCCGAGGCTGAAGCAGGACAAGAGAAACAACATTAACCTGAGTGGAATTGTAATAGCATCTCCAATAGATGACGTAAAATACATAACCACAAAGTGCTAGATGTAAAACACATCAGCCGCTCATCTCTAAACTTAACTGTCGAAACTGAATTTAACTATCAAAACTGAACTTAACTGTCGAAACTGAATTTTGCTGTCGAAACTGAATTTTACTATCGAAACTGAACGCAATAGTAGCAGAAAAGTAGTAGCAGCAGCGCGTGCGAGAGCCGGGGCAGCTGGTCGTGTAGCAGCATTAGTCGACTGACACCACCGGACAAACCGCCGCCCCCCGCCGCCCGCGGCAGGCGGTGCGCCGCCCTGCCCGCCCCGAAATCACTCCCTGATACGTCTCCATCGTATCTACTTTTCCAAACACTTTTGCCCTAGTTTTGGACTCTAACTTGCATGATTTGAATGGAACTAACCCAGACTGACGCTGTTTTCAGCAAAATTGCCATGGTGTTATTTTTGTGCAGAAATAAAAGTTCTCGGAATGACCTGAAACTTCACGGAGAATATTTTTGGAATATATAAAAAATACTGGCGAAAGAATCAAGACCAGGGGGCCCACACCCTGTCCACAAGGGTGGGGGCGCGCCTACCCCCCTGGGAGCGCCCCCTGCCTCGTGGGCCCCCTGGTGCTCCACCGACCTCAACTCCAACTCCATATATTCACGTTCGGGGAGAAAAAAATCAGAGAGAAGGATTCATCATGTTTTACGATACGGAGCCGCCGCCAAGCCCTAAACTCTCTCGGGAGGGCTGATCTGGAGTCCGTTCGGGGCTCCAGAGAGGGGAATCCATTGCCGTCGTCATCATCAACCTTCCTCCATCACCAATTTCATGATGCTCACTATCGTGAGTGAGTAATTCCATCGTAGGCTTGCTGGACGGTGATGGTTTGGATGAGATTTATCATGTAATCGAGTTAGTTTTGTTAGGGTTTGATCCCTAGTATCCACTATGGGGGGGGGGGGGGGGGGGGGGGGGGGGGGGGGGGGGGGGGGGGGGGGGGGGGGGGGGGGGGGGGGGGGGGGGGGGGGGGGGGGGGGGGGGGGGGGGGGGGGGGGGGGGGGGGGGGGGGGGGGGGGGGGGGGGGGGGGGGGGGGGGGGGGGGGGGGGGGGGGGGGGGGGGGGGGGGGGGGGGGGGGGGGGGGGGGGGGGGGGGGGGGGGGGGGGGGGGGGGGGGGGGGGGGGGGGGGGGGGGGGGGGGGGGGGGGGGGGGGGGGGGGGGGGGGGGGGGGGGGGGGGGGGGGGGGGGGGGGGGGGGGGGGGGGGGGGGGGGGGGGGGGGGGGGGGGGGGGGGGGGGGGGGGGGGGGGGGGGGGGGGGGGGGGGGGGGGGGGGGGGGGGGGGGGGGGGGGGGGGGGGGGGGGGGGGGGGGGGGGGGGGGGGGGGGGGGGGGGGGGGGGGGGGGGGGGGGGGGGGGGGGGGGGGGGGGGGGGGGGGGGGGGGGGGGGGGGGGGGGGGGGGGGGGGGGGGGGGGGGGGGGGGGGGGGGGGGGGGGGGGGGGGGGGGGGGGGGGGGGGGGGGGGGGGGGGGGGGGGGGGGGGGGGGGGGGGGGGGGGGGGGGGGGGGGGGGGGGGGGGGGGGGGGGGGGGGGGGGGGGGGGGGGGGGGGGGGGGGGGGGGGGGGGGGGGGGGGGGGGGGGGGGGGGGGGGGGGGGGGGGGGGGGGGGGGGGGGGGGGGGGGGGGGGGGGGGGGGGGGGGGGGGGGGGGGGGGGGGGGGGGGGGGGGGGGGGGGGGGGGGGGGGGGGGGGGGGGGGGGGGGGGGGGGGGGGGGGGGGGGGGGGGGGGGGGGGGGGGGGGGGGGGGGGGGGGGGGGGGGGGGGGGGGGGGGGGGGGGGGGGGGGGGGGGGGGGGGGGGGGGGGGGGGGGGGGGGGGGGGGGGGGGGGGGGGGGGGGGGGGGGGGGGGGGGGGGGGGGGGGGGGGGGGGGGGGGGGGGGGGGGGGGGGGGGGGGGGGGGGGGGGGGGGGGGGGGGGGGGGGGGGGGGGGGGGGGGGGGGGGGGGGGGGGGGGGGGGGGGGGGGGGGGGGGGGGGGGGGGGGGGGGGGGGGGGGGGGGGGGGGGGGGGGGGGGGGGGGGGGGGGGGGGGGGGGGGGGGGGGGGGGGGGGGGGGGGGGGGGGGGGGGGGGGGGGGGGGGGGGGGGGGGGGGGGGGGGGGGGGGGGGGGGGGGGGGGGGGGGGGGGGGGGGGGGGGGGGGGGGGGGGGGGGGGGGGGGGGGGGGGGGGGGGGGGGGGGGGGGGGGGGGGGGGGGGGGGGGGGGGGGGGGGGGGGGGGGGGGGGGGGGGGGGGGGGGGGGGGGGGGGGGGGGGGGGGGGGGGGGGGGGGGGGGGGGGGGGGGGGGGGGGGGGGGGGGGGGGGGGGGGGGGGGGGGGGGGGGGGGGGGGGGGGGGGGGGGGGGGGGGGGGGGGGGGGGGGGGGGGGGGGGGGGGGGGGGGGGGGGGGGGGGGGGGGGGGGGGGGGGGGGGGGGGGGGGGGGGGGGGGGGGGGGGGGGGGGGGGGGGGGGGGGGGGGGGGGGGGGGGGGGGGGGGGGGGGGGGGGGGGGGGGGGGGGGGGGGGGGGGGGGGGGGGGGGGGGGGGGGGGGGGGGGGGGGGGGGGGGGGGGGGGGGGGGGGGGGGGGGGGGGGGGGGGGGGGGGGGGGGGGGGGGGGGGGGGGGGGGGGGGGGGGGGGGGGGGGGGGGGGGGGGGGGGGGGGGGGGGGGGGGGGGGGGGGGGGGGGGGGGGGGGGGGGGGGGGGGGGGGGGGGGGGGGGGGGGGGGGGGGGGGGGGGGGGGGGGGGGGGGGGGGGGGGGGGGGGGGGGGGGGGGGGGGGGGGGGGGGGGGGGGGGGGGGGGGGGGGGGGGGGGGGGGGGGGGGGGGGGGGGGGGGGGGGGGGGGGGGGGGGGGGGGGGGGGGGGGGGGGGGGGGGGGGGGGGGGGGGGGGGGGGGGGGGGGGGGGGGGGGGGGGGGGGGGGGGGGGGGGGGGGGGGGGGGGGGGGGGGGGGGGGGGGGGGGGGGGGGGGGGGGGGGGGGGGGGGGGGGGGGGGGGGGGGGGGGGGGGGGGGGGGGGGGGGGGGGGGGGGGGGGGGGGGGGGGGGGGGGGGGGGGGGGGGGGGGGGGGGGGGGGGGGGGGGGGGGGGGGGGGGGGGGGGGGGGGGGGGGGGGGGGGGGGGGGGGGGGGGGGGGGGGGGGGGGGGGGGGGGGGGGGGGGGGGGGGGGGGGGGGGGGGGGGGGGGGGGGGGGGGGGGGGGGGGGGGGGGGGGGGGGGGGGGGGGGGGGGGGGGGGGGGGGGGGGGGGGGGGGGGGGGGGGGGGGGGGGGGGGGGGGGGGGGGGGGGGGGGGGGGGGGGGGGGGGGGGGGGGGGGGGGGGGGGGGGGGGGGGGGGGGGGGGGGGGGGGGGGGGGGGGGGGGGGGGGGGGGGGGGGGGGGGGGGGGGGGGGGGGGGGGGGGGGGGGGGGGGGGGGGGGGGGGGGGGGGGGGGGGGGGGGGGGGGGGGGGGGGGGGGGGGGGGGGGGGGGGGGGGGGGGGGGGGGGGGGGGGGGGGGGGGGGGGGGGGGGGGGGGGGGGGGGGGGGGGGGGGGGGGGGGGGGGGGGGGGGGGGGGGGGGGGGGGGGGGGGGGGGGGGGGGGGGGGGGGGGGGGGGGGGGGGGGGGGGGGGGGGGGGGGGGGGGGGGGGGGGGGGGGGGGGGGGGGGGGGGGGGGGGGGGGGGGGGGGGGGGGGGGGGGGGGGGGGGGGGGGGGGGGGGGGGGGGGGGGGGGGGGGGGGGGGGGGGGGGGGGGGGGGGATGTACACCAACCGATCTCCCGCTATACATATAGCTAGCTAGGTCCTTATAACTCGTTTTTCCCCACGCGTCGATCGATCTACCTCATTAGTTATGTCTCTTCCTTCCTCCGACAAACAGCAACTGATCTACCGATCTAGTTAGGTTTGCTTACCAAACACATGGTTCCCCTTCATCATCCATGCATGCGTCCCGACACATCTATCATGCATAGGCACACACAGAAACACATCCCCACTCTTATTGGTAATATTGCAATTCTACCCTCAGTTTGTCTAGTAGGCCTCTCCCACCATCTTCGAGAAGCAACTCCATCACCCATCCAGCACTCTACCCCTCTCCCTCCCCCTCTCTCTCCTCTCTCTCTCTCTCTCTCTCTCTCTCTCTCTCTCTCTCTGTCCCAACCTATTTCCCGTCCTTCAGTTATGTATGGATGTAAACTGATCTCCCTCAAGACATAGCTGGGTCTCTCCTTCTCAACACATACACGAGTCGTTCTACCTCTCTAGTTAGGCCTCTGCCTCCCCCCTCCTCCTCCCCCCCACACACACTGATACATCGAGTGCTCTAGTCATGTCTCCCTGCCACATACAAACTTGCCCTGTGCCCTCCGACGTTCCGGTAGGTCAGTCGCCCTATATCTTTGACTTGCACACACACAATTTTGATGGCTCTCTTCATCGATCTCGCACCCACTCACTTGATCCTCTCTTCAACTCTATCGATATCTATGACCCCTCCCTCTCTTCTCGTGGATCGCCCCCTCTATATATGATATCGATAGGCCTCTATTTCACACACATTGCATGTGTCAAATTTTTGTTTGAGATGTCATCGACACATATTCCCACAAATACATTCATGAAATCACCCCCCCAAGCAAAAAACACTCACGAACGCACACGCCATCTGTCTAGGTTTGTATCTCTCTCACACACACCCACGTAGGTGGGGGACATGCACGAAGAGAAGAGGTGCACGCACGGCGCATGTACTCCCGTCTCTTTCCCAACAACACCCGCGGGGGTACATGGTGGAGCTCATTTCTGTACGAAAAGGCAGCCCACGTGGTAATTTGACACGTGTACTGGTTGTCCACTTGATGGAGGATCGTCTACCATGGGTGAACAAACAAATTGTGACTTGACGCGTTATGTTAAAAAAGAGGCAAACCATGTGGGGCCTACCTTAGAGGCAATGCTCTATACACTCGGGATGCTCTGTGCGTATTACTTTTGATGTGTCCCGTCAACTCGCAGAATGAGGAGAAGCTTGCTTAGTACGCCGTCTCCCCCTCCCACGGGCGCGGTGGCTCGCAGGACGAGGAGAAAATTTTACTACTCCCTCCGTTTACTCCTCGTCCCTACCTTGGTTAGAGAGATTATCATATTGTTTGGAATATATATCCTTTAGTAGATTTCAATATGAACTACTAGTACATACTCCAAACACTGATGTATATAGACGTATTTTAGAGTGCAGATTCACTCATTTTGCTCCATATGTAGTCAATATTGAAATGGACGTAATAGTACGCACTCTCCCTCGCCCACGTGGTGGACGTGCAGCAATTCATTCAGTCTCATATAGCCAGAACAATATATACTGCAGTACCATTATTGCTCGACTTCCCGAAGAGGCGAAGAGCCAATCGCAAGGTTAATATTTTGGAGATGCCAAGCGCAAGGTTTATAGGAGAACAAGTAGTAGTAGTACTAGTAGTACGTACCAGTGGTACGTACTGTACGAGGAAGAAGGCAATAAGATGTATGTTTTGCGTGACAGTCTCTTCTTATAGGACGTGCTAGACCTAGTGGACCTCATTGTTGCAATGGGACTACTCCCTATCATAGATGGCACGATTCAGAGTGATGGGCAGCGGGCATAATTCGGAGCTGCTTAGTCTTAAACCCCATGAAGAAGTCCCATCGAAAGGAATAGCCATCCTCTACACATGCTCCTATGTAAAATGAGTAAATGAGAGACAAAGTAAAAAGATCACCAGCCTTAGATCCAGCCCTATTGTATCAGTGAATGATATTTCTACGTCGTGATTGACATGGCTATATTATTAACCATGCTACGGAGGTAGAAGCGGATTTTTATTTATTCGCGGAGGTAGCAACGGATGGATATTCAACGAGGAGTGAAATGATGGCTGCTTCCTCGGTCAAACATAGAGAAAGGTGGGCCTCGTGATTTCACGACTTATTAGTCATTATTACTGCCTATACTCTTTGTCCATATATAATAACCGTGTGGTAGTACAGTAGTGGGCTATACTTTTAATAACCATGCTTGAAGAGAAGAGGTGCATGCACCCACGCACGTAGTGTGCTAGTAGTACTCTTTGCGTCTTTTGCGTCTTCCCCAACCACACACGTGACACAGTGGAGCTCATTTCTTTAAGATGATGCAGCCCACGTGATAAGTTGACGCGTCTAGTAGTATTTACTCACTTATAAATAATGGAGGGTCGGGAACCACGCATGAATGGTGCCGCGTCATTTATAAATGAAGTTTTTTTTCTTCAGTGGCACATACGCAATATAAATAGGTTCATATGGAGAGAAAAGGAAACCGCTCCACTATATACATAGCTAGGACGAGCCTACACGGTTGCTTGCTGGGGTTGCTCTCTTCACACTCTCTCGCACAAAATGACTGTGGCCACATCTCTAACATCCCAGTGGATCACGCCCGCTGGGGGAAGGGGTGGATGCTTAGTGTAGATGCGGTCACCGACGGCGAAAACCCACTGTCGGCACGTCCCGATCAGGGGTCCCGGCCGTTCTCTCTCACAAAGCCGGTGAGGTTGCCTTCGTCCCTTGCTCACTGCCGCGACGTGGGCAGTTGCCGCCTCCCGCCGCCCTCCTCTAGGTTAAGCTACATCCCGACATCCCTCAGGTACAACTTCCTTTACAGCCGGCTTGCACCACTGCTCCAGCTGCCCACATCACTCCATGTGGATATTTCTCTACTTCTTTGCCCTGCACATACCTCTACTGGCTTCTACGTACTGTATTTGTGATGAGTTTATGTCTCATCAACTAGTCCCAGTAATCTTATTCTAATCACGCTTCTTCAATTTCTTTGCCATATGGATGCTCATCTCGATTTTGGTGAAACTGCACAAAATGATCCTGTCGGGGGAAATCGACACCTATGGAATCACTGGGATCCCTTCTACGGTTGGCGGGCGCGAGGTTGTGCAAAGAGCGGGTCTGACAGGAAGCACACGGATCGTTTACCCAGGTTCGGGCCGCGGAGATGCGTAATACCCTAGTCCTGCTTTGGTGGATGTATTTGAGTGTTCTTGTGTTCCTGAGCTAGCTACAGGGTGCAACTTGCCCAAAATATCTGAATCCTCCTCCTGGTCGCCTCGGGCCTCCTTTTATAGGAAAAAGGGGTTGCCACAGCGGCATACAGGAGGTGGAAAGGTCTACAGTCGATGAGTCTATCCTCTGGCACCGCCGGACAAATGCATTTAATGCGCTGCCGACGTGCCCCTCTTGCTTTATCGGGGACGGCGAGGAAGCACGTCCCAGCTGTCGCCGCCTCGCCTGGTTCCGACGCGTGTCCGAGCTGACGAGGCGTTGCTGCGCCACGTTGGCTAGCTGCTGTGCTGGCGCGGCGGCGGAGTCTTCAGGAAGATTTGCATGTCACCACGCAGGTGCTTGCTGGGTTGGTGTAGAGGCCGCACGTCGCCACGTAGGTGCCTGCCCAGTTGGTTAAGCTAGCAGCTACATGGGGACGGCGGTGGAGCCTTGGCAGGTGCGGGCCCTGCTGCGGCCCCGTAGGTGTCTTCGGCAAGGGCCTTGCCGGGGCCCCGGCAAGGGTCTTGCCGTGGTCTTCCCCGGCAAGCGTCTTGCCGGGGGTCTTGTGGATTTCCTCGGCTAGGATCCCGCCGAGGATCGTCGTCTTCTGGTCCTCATCTGATCTTGTGTGTTTATGATCTTGACGAAGATCTGCATGCCACCACAGAGGCGCCTCCCGAGCCTTGGTTCCAATGTAGTTGGTTGGTGGTGTTGGAACCCGCGGGCTCAAGGGTGGTCTGCTCTGCTGGCGTCGGGCAAGTTGCCCCGGCAAGGCTCTTGCCGAGGCCGCGGAGGCCGCCCCGGCAAGGGTCTTGTCAGGGGAGTCCACCTCGCCCCTTTGCTCTTTTGTGTTTCTTGGTCTTGGCGTTACCTTGGTTGTCCTGTACTCCGGCTTCCCTCCTATGCCCTGCTAAGTGTGGCCGCGGGTGCGGCTCTGACTGCCCGTGCACAAGTAAAGGGGTCAAAAGGAGAGCCCCTACTTTTGTACACCGACAGGAGCCCCCGGGCCTGGGCCACACATAAGCGCGACACATTGTTGGGCCAGGCCCAGAATGGTATGCGGGCAGGCGGGGCGGATTTTTACCACAGTAATTTTCTCGTCCGCTGCACTTCCCCACGACCCGCGTTGAACGCGCGACATGGAGGGTCGTGTGTGATGTGGGGGTCATGCGTGGGGCGGTTCCCGCACGCATGCGTCACATCGTGGTAAAGAGGCGGCTCACGCCTTCCCCATAAAAAGAGGGAGACGCAGAGGCGCGGCTCATTTACTGGGTGGACTCGGGTCGTGGTCTTCAAGGCATCCACGCCCCACGATCACGGGGTGGGGAACGGTCGCCTCACCCGTCCCCTCGATTCTGCTTGCTCGCCACATGTCCCGCATGCAGGTGGCAGGCGGTGGAGGCGGGAAACCGGGCCGTCGCTGATTGGGGCAGCGGGTCGGTCTCGATTCCCTGTGCCCCCGATGGCTGGATTGGTCGAGTGGGGCGGCCGAGCCCCGACCCCGCCCCTTTATAAGAAGGGGGAGGGGGGATGGCATCCCGCATCCTTTCATCATCTGCCTCCATTCACTTCGGCTTCTCCCTTCCATCTGCCATGGTGAGAGGGGGCACCGGCTCTTCAACGGTGGCGGCGAGGGTCGCTGCTCGATAGCGCGTCCCTCCTTCCCAAGAGCTCGTGGCGGCGGAGCCGGCCACGAGAGGAAGGGGGAAGGGGCGAGGCTAAGGTCGCCGTGGCGCTCGGGGAAGAGGGGGACGGGGCGGCGCACCGGCCTCGCCTCCGCCAGCGATGCCTCCCCCGATGGAGGGCCACATCGGGGAGCAGACCCGTGAGTTCTTCATCAGGCTGCGCCGGCTACCGCGTCATCACCTTCGTCTCCCCACCCCATTTGCTCGAGAGATGGAGCTCGATCCGCCCCAGACCCTCAAGTTGCACATGAGGGGCTGCGGGAACGGCGGTACACGGGTCGACGTCGACCTCCCCGCTCCTCATGTCATGTACCTCCGTCGCGGATGGAAGATGTTCGCTCGTGTCCACAGCCTGACGGCGGGGCTCGTCCTCTACTTCAAGTTAATGGAGAACGGCCTGCTCTCCGTCAAGGTCTTTGGAGATCTTGGAACTCGCCTAAAGTGCTGCGTGGAGAGCTCCTTCGATGATGAAGATTCCTCCCCAAGCGGGAGTGACGAGGACAGGGACAGCGACGACGAGGGCGTCGAGCGGCGGGACGCCGACCTCGACTCCGACTGACCGTGTTGCCCCTCCCTCGGCCACGCGCCCTGCCGAGGGCCTTCCTCGTCAAGCTCTCCATCGGCGCGTTCCCCGTCGCCTCCTTGGGCGGCTGGCGTAGGAGGGTTGGAGAAGGCGAAGAAGGTGGGTGGCGGCCGTCAAGTCAGAGTACGCGGGCACCGACGCCTTCGTCGCGTATTGTCGGCCCGCTGCCTCATCTTCCAGCTCCCCTCCCAGCACCGGGATGTTCTCTTTGTGCCTTCTGCTCCTCGTACCTCGCCTAGGTGCTCTTTTTGCCCTCCTGCTATCTTGTTTCACCTTCTGAGGAGAGGAACAAGAAAGGGATTACGGGCACCTTATCTCTTTTTAGTTTGTAAGCCTGTGGGCACTTGTTAATTTTAAGACTTGTAATCCCCTTGCTCATGTTTTTTATTTAATAGGAACTGTACCTGTATGGGATGTTTTTAATGAAAAAGGGTGCTTGCCGGGTTCTTTGTGAGTGAGCGAGGCCCATGCCAGGGAACGAATCCTTGTTATTTTTAAGATAAACATTGTCGCCCGGCAATAGGCCTTGCCGTCTCCTTACTTCAGTCGACCATTCTCACGCTCTTGGCGGAGGCAGGGGCGAAGGAGAGTTAGGCCCCTCGTTTATTCCCTTGCCACCGCGACTACGACCCGGTTCCGACCCAGGGACTTGGTTACAGGGAAAAAGGGGAGCACGGTGGCCTAGGAGCAGAACGGCTGAACCTCTGTATGTACTTGCGCAGGTTTTCACCTTCCTTCTGGGGGATGATATGCAAATCACTCGCCTGGCCATGAGCTTGGTGGCCTCCAGTGAAGGCACCAACGAACTCATGACACAGATCCGACCAAGAAGAAATGGAATCCGCCAGCAAGTGCATCAACCAAGACATGACATTGGGTTTCAGGGCCAACGGGAAGTAATTGGCAAGCACCTTATCATCGCGAGCTCCAACGGCCTGCATCGCGATGGTGTAGATGCTGAGGAACTCCGACGGGTGGGTCTTGCCGTTGTACTTCTCGCCGATGTCGGGCTTGAACGTACGGTGGGACGGCCACTGGAACTGCCGCAGCTCACGGGTAAAGGCTGGGCAACCCACCTCGTAAGGTAGGCCGCCGGAGCCTCCCGGCGCTGGGTGGTCCATAGCGGGCCCCGCCCGCCTATCTGACTGGTGGCGTGTATCGCGCCGGCGCTCGATGGTGGTTCGAGCGTCTTCATGGGCTCGCTCCCGAAGAACTTGGCGCTGGTCGCGGTGGGTCCGTGGGTCGGACGACGCTATGGAAATGTTATCACAAGCGTCATCACAACGCATCGACACCCACGGTGGCTGGCGTGGAGGAGGAGAGTGCACCGTGGCCGCAGCACCTCTGGCCCCTCCACCGCTGGCGTGCGGTGGTTCGACGGAGCGCCGGCCTGAGGGCCCCGCTGGCCGTGGCTCGTCTTTGTTGGCGACGCCGAAGAGGCTTCGGATAGTGGCTCTCCACTTGTCGAGCTTTTCTGCAGCAGGAGGGAAGTCAAGGAGCAGCTGCGCGCGCGCCAAAGCTTCTGCTGGCGTGGGTGGTGGCGAAAGCTGCGTGGACCGTGACGCGCTCCGACTTCTAACCACGTTAGAAGGAGCTCTATCACGGCCTGGCGGCCGTGCGCCATTCTCGCTAGCACTTCGGCGGGCATGTTGGCCTCCTTCGTCCCGCGAATGATGCACAGGGCTCTTCCCACGGCGGCGTCCGGGGTCACCAGCGTGGTAACACTGCTCGTTGCGCACACCCTGGGAAGAGCGCGTTGTGGGCGCCGGCGTAGGCGTCTTGGAGGTTGCTGCGCCGCCCGTAGGTGGCACGGCGCCACCCCTGGAGGGCCCCGCGCCGCCTGCGGGTGGCCCAGCTCCATCCTTGGGTTCGGCGACGTGCGGCCCGTCGTCTCGCGCACGAACGACGCCGCTCACCAGGCTCTGACTGCCAGAGCGATGTTGGTGCTCGCGGGCCGCGCCTCTGGTTCTGTCCGTGACCGGCCCGCTACTCGCCCGCACCGGAACGGGCCGTCCGGCTCCGGATGAACCGATCACCGTGATCGTCTTCTTCTTGGGAGCCATGGCGATGAAGAACTGCTGGGCTAACCGCTAGACCGGATTTTCACAACTGCGCCCCCTACCTGGCGCGCCAAAGATGTCGGGGGAAATCGACACCTATGGAATCACTGGGATCCCTTCTATGGTTGGCGGGCGCGAGGTTGTGCAAAGAGCGGGTCTGACAGGAAGCACACAGATCATTTACCCAGGTTCGGGCCGCGGAGATGCGTAATACCCTAGTCCTGCTTTGGTGGATGTATTTGAGTGTTCTTGTGTTCCTAAGCTAGCTACGGGGTGCAACTTGCCCAAAAGATCCGAATCCTCCTCCTGGTCGCCTCGGGCCTCCTTTTATAGGAAAAAGGGGTTGCCACAGCGGCACACAGGAGGTGGAAAGGTCTACAGTCGATGAGTCTATCCTCTGGCACCGCCGGACAAACGCATTTAATGCGCTACAGACGTGCCCCTCTTGCTTTATTGGGGACGGCGAGGAAGCACGTCCCAGCTGTCGCCGCCTCGCCTGGTTCCAACGCGCGTCTGAGCTGACGAGGCGTTGCTGTGCCACGTTGGCTGGCTGCTGTGCTGGCGCGGCGGCGGAGTCTTCAGGAAGATTTGCATGTCACCACGTAGGTGCTTGCTGGGTTGGTGTAGAGGCCGCACATCACCACGTAGGTGCCTGCCCAGTTGGTTGAGCTAGCAGCTGCATGGGGACGGCGGTGGAGCCTTGGCAGGTGCGGGCCCTGCTACGGCCCCGTAGGTGTCTTCGGCAAGGGCCTTGCCGGGGCCTCGGCAAGGGCCTTGCCGGGGTCTTCCCCGGCAAGCGTCTTGCCGGGGGTCTCGTGGATTTCCTCGGCTAGAATCCCACCGAGGATCGTCGTCTTCTGGTCCTCATCTGATCTTGTGTGTTTATGATCTTGACGAAGATCTGCATGCCACCACAGAGGCGCCTCCTGAGCCTTGGTTCCAATGTAGTTGGTTGGTGGTGTTGGAACCCTCAGGCTCAAGGGTGGTCTGCTCTGCTGGCGTCGGGCAAGTTGCCCCGGCAAGGCTCTTGCCGGGGCCGCGGAGGCCGCCCCGGCAAGGGTCTTGTCTTGGGAGTCCACCTCACCCCTTTGCTCTTTTGTGTTTCTTGGTCTTGGCGTTACCTTGGTTGTCCTGTACTCCGGCTTCCCTCCTCTGCCCTGCTAAGTGTGGCCGCGGGTGCGGCTCTGACTGCCCGTGCACAAGTAAAGGGGTCAAAAGGAGAGCCCCTACTTTTGTACACCGACAGATCCGCTGGTCAAAGGGTTGCAAACTTCATTTCGTCGGAAGCTCCAACATTGCCAGCAAATTAAAGCCTGGTTAGGGTTTACGGTTCAAGGGCTAGGGACTGCATGGATCATTTTTTTCTTTAGCTGTCTCTGTTCCAAAATAAGTGTCAACTTTAGTAGTAGTACAACTTTGTACTAAAGTTTGCATAAAGTTGAGACACTTATTTTGGAACGAAGGGAGTACATATTGGCTATGATCTGTCAATCATTGAGATGCAATGGCATGCATGTTAGCCTCCTTTGTATTTGATGAAATGTTGCAACGGGCAACCTTGGACGCAAGATACATGAAACAGAAGTTGGAAGCTTCATAGCATTGTACAAATTTATCTCGCTGAGAAATTACAGTACGTACTATACTAGTACAGTACGATGTAAAGAGTTAGGTGACGCACGGTGTCCAGAAAATATGGTGATAGTGTGAGATGGGCCATGTAATCACTGAGCCTGCGTGTTTTCACTGCTTTCGCACTTCTCCGCTGTAAGAATGGAGAAAATTGTAATCTAGTAGTACCTCCTTTCGCCGAAAGCGTGGGACATCCAGCAGTCGTACCACCTCAGTAATAATGACCAATGAGCCGTCAAATCACATAGACCCAACAGTAAGTTGGACGGACGAAGCAACCATCACTCTTGAATCCACTTCTCCCTTCAACGCAGGTGCCAGTGAGAGGTCGCCTCCGCTCTGCCCGGTCATGAATGCAGCACCCATTCTTTGGAGCGGCGCTGACCATTTCGGGCGGGAAGTGCGTGCGGGCGATGGAGGGGCTTTGGGTGGGCCAGGCTGGTCAGGAGCGAGCATGGCAGCTTTCCTCCTGTCCCGAACGGACGCCCAGAAATGAGAGGATGCACCGACTCTCGCGGCTAAATCGTACACTACACACCGTCTCTCTGTAGGAGTAGGTCGATGTGTCGCTCTCTCTAACACACACATGCTGTTACACACACACACACACACACACACACACCGAGGTAAAATGAGTCTATATCTCAATTAATGAAGACTTGCATGTTACCATCCATATGCATGTTACTAGTCCAAGTTACTCACCACTATGACCAGCCTAGCAATGTAACCAAATGCTCCTTACTCTGCCTTGTTATCTCCCCCGGAAACCCAATGCATGGAGCGCAACTACGCGTTGATCAGTCAAGAAATCAAAGTCGGCTTGCATGCGAGTTAATACGTGGCCCTGCATGGTAGCTAAAACGGCATCTCTTAGTTGTTGTGATTAATTGTTGCGTTTAGAGATAGAAATCAGGGCTTTGATTGGTGGAAGGACCGGTCAAGTTTCTCCTTCTCCTCCAATCTGCTTGCACCTTGGTCCCGCTGCACCTTCTAACGTGACTTATTACACCTAGACGGAGGGAGTAGTATGAGATACGGTGGCACACTGACTTAGGCCAAATACAAGTGCCCAAAATTGTGTGCATGTTATAATAAGGATTCACTTAAAATAGTACGTGAGCGAACAGAGGGATCAACTGGACAGTGTTCACGAGCAGTAGCGAGATGTGTGAGGTAAGATACACCGCTGGCGCTTTTAATTTTTCTTATTAATTTGTTTGTTTCACCCTCTGACTGGTGGGACCCAACGTACTACGTGGAGAGAGGTAAGGTGACCAAGGCTGCATTATTTCTGTACTACCAACACTGCTTTAAATCCCGAAAGACCTTACCACCAAAGCCACATGACACGATTATGATTTAAATCCCAATGACTCCCACGCAAAAAAAACACGGCATGCTTGTCACACGAATGCAGGAATGTATAAAAGGTTACTTTCCTCTCGTTAAACATAATGTGAGGGTGGTGTAGCTGGTTAGCCTGTTCGCTCATCAAACTTGAGGTCTCGGGTTCGATAACCACACTTGAGCATAATTTTGTTTTTGTTCGACTTCTTTCTTCCACCCAATGACAGGTAGGCCCCGCATGACAGAGAGAGAAAGTGATCTGGGGCGGTGCCAGGAGGATTCTTTGACTGGTCAAAATGGATGGATACGGAGCTATACGATCTCGTCCTCGGTGCTTGTTTTCTAGGGTTTGCACTCTTCACACTCTCTCTCCACTATATATATACACGTTGGAGCCTCAGCGCTTGTAGTTGCTCTCTTCACACTCTCTCACCCTCTCCAGATCTAAACAAGACTTCGTTGGCCTCCCTCTCTCTCCCCTCACTGCTGGTCAAAGAGCTGGCAGGATCCATCTGCCGGGAAGTGAAGGAGGCTTAACGCTGTCGCCATCGGCGAGAGAGGGAATCCACTACCGGCGCAGCTGTTCTCTTTCACCCAGCGGCGGCACGGGAGGGCCTCCGACCCCTTCTTCCTCGCCGCCGTACATAGTGTGGGCAGAACGGCCTCCGGTCGCCCATCGAACCACACCCCAAGAACCTTAAGGTATCATTTACTTATTCCACATGCATTGCTCTAGCTGCATGTGGGCTTTTTCCGCTTCTGCACTCGAATCTAGGTGTTGGATCAAACAGGAAAGTAGTGGGGAAAGTTGTATAGCATGAATCTAGGATGTGGTTCAAAGAGGAAAGGAATGGGGGGAAGTAGTAGTGAAAGTTGTATAGCATGAATCTTGGATGTGGTTCAAAAAGGAAAGGAAGGGGGAAAGTAGTGGGGGAAGTTGTATAGCATGAATCTAGGACGTGGTTCAAAGAGGAAAGGAAGGGGGAAAGTAGTGGGGAAAGTTGTATAGCATGAATCTAGGACGTGGTTCAAAGAGGAAAGGAAGGGGGAAGTACTAGTACAGACTGGCTATCTAGCACCTACGTTGGTCGAAAAGGGAAAACAATGACAAACGCAGTACGCACATCTGTAACAAACTGATATTTTTGTTTTGGGGGACAAGGCTGTAGAGTTTCAACAGGACTAGATTTGCTACGCTCACATAGGGAAAGGTGTCTAAACATAACAAAACTGGGACCAACACAAATATGCTCCTTGGTTGTTTGTTCTTTGTTGCAACAGACTGTGCATCACCCCTTCATACATCGGTAGATGCACATGGTGATGGTGAGTCCATTGTCCCGTGCAACTCTTTAGCTGTTGTTAATCTAAGGCCCTATTTGGTTAAGAAGTCCTAGGACTTTTTTTAGTCCCAACTAAAAATTCCCTAGTCCCTACCTGCTTGGTTCCAAGGACTATACATGGACTAGAGGTTATTAAATGGCATGCTAAAAGACCATGTTACCCCTAGTAATGAACTAATAGAGATAAGGTGTGATGCGGGGCAGGGGCAACTGTTGGAAAAAGTCCCAAAAAGATTCTCCCTCGGGGTCTTCTTTCTTTAGTCCCAAATGCCCACTTTTAGTCCCTAAAAGTCCCTCCTGTTTGGTTTAGATGGGACTGAAAGGGACTTTTTTTAGTCCCTACACCAAAAAGCCCCTGTAAACAAACACCCTCTAATAATGCCGCGGGGAAATTGATGCAATGCCACAGTTAAAAGCAAATTACATGTTTAACAAATTTTATTGTTAATATAATATCTCTGTTAATATGAATCAATGCCACCGTTTGAGAAATGCTACTGTCTTGCTTATTTCCCAATTAGATAAGTTAGATGCTTCTTTTTGTTGGCTTCTATGTCATCCACCGTTATTGACCACTTGTTGTTTCCTTTGCACCTCTGCGTAAACAGGGTTATCTACTTCACCTCGTTGCTATTGTGACCTTTTGTTGCACTGCACAAAACACTTTTGTTTTAAGAGTGTTTTGTGCAGTTCAACCAAAATGTCACACTGACGACGTTGCTTGATTGCTTGATCTTAGTGGAACTGCACAAGAGGAGATCTTACTTCCTATCTGTGTTGGCAAATTTGGTTCAAATCTTCTTCTTGTGAGTTGTTTGAATTCCGCGTCATGAGAGGTCAGTACTAGCCTTCTTTCACATGATTGTGCAGTGTGCTTTCATATGTTGTGCTACTTGTACGGTAATGTTGCTTGATTTTAGTGAACTGCACAAATGGAGACAAGACTTCCAATCTGTATGTGCACCGTAATATCCCATTGAGGTAAGATAAGGATATTGCACAACTTTTGGCCTGTATTTTGCCACTTTCATCAGAAAATTAATGTCGTTGTTTAGTGCTATACTTGTGCTCCCTAATTGACATGCCAAATCTTACATTGAAGGTGAAGCTTGTCTGTTATTGAACCAAGTGATGAAGGGGAAGAACAAGCGGAAGAAAAACAAAAATCAACTCCCGGTGTTGTAATGAAGAACTGGAACTGTGATGACACAAGTAATGATATAGTTTTGCATCTTAATTTATTGCTATGGATGGAAGGAGCAATTGTTTTGCCACTGATTTGATGCCACTCTTAATGTAATATGTAATTATCTCTACTTGTGCAAACAGGGATCTTCTTTGAAGATACCATATATTTTAGTGGAACTGCACAAGAAGATGTTGGAAACATTAAACTAATCGAGGAGTATATAGTAAGCATGGCAACCACAGTAGATAACAACAGATGGTTCCGGAGAAGTGCTTGATCTGTATGCTCTACACAATAAGCCTCCTGACAAAGGTTGTCACTCACCCACGGATTTCATCCATATGATTGAGCTTTATCATCTCTATTGGTGTCGTGCTACTGTTTAGATACGGTCATGAGAAAGTGATATTGTCCTTGAGAAGTGCTTCATATGTGATGTTTTAAATATTTCCTTTCCTTTTTTTCGAGCAAACAGGGATGCTAGCATTTAGTTGTCCTCTTGTCTTTGCACAACAGGATCATCCTCCTCTGAAGAAGAATATGGAGTACGTTAAGTGACTAGTTCCGATTATGCCAGGATGAAGAAGCCCTATCTATCTTCTCATCAGAAGGAGCAGTTGAAGGATGGTTACATTACTCCCCACAAGACCAAACTAACTTCAGGTCAGAAGGACTGACAGATCTCCATCTTTTTTGCTGTGATGCGCAAGTACAATGTTGTTCTAGGATTCTTTCCGGTGAGTTCCATTTTTTTAAAGTGTGCTCTACATGGACCATGTAGGTGCCTATTTAAACTATCAATTCATAGTATAGTTTGCATTATACTAATCACTTATTTTGTATTTGTGCAAACACGGGTGCTCAGCTTGATTTCAATGGGAACTGCACAAAATGTTCATGAATACATCGAATCATTCATTTCCACCACAAGAAAGAAGGTGCCGATATGTTCAAGGCGTTGCGACATATAAAGGCGTAATCATACAAGCTACGCGCGAATTTGGTTGATTTTGGTGGAACTGCACAAAAAGAACAGCTGGTTTATTTAGCACGAGGTGCCATGTCAATGTCCGAACTGATGGCAAACCCTGCCCATTCCACAATCGTAGGCATTTGATATTTTGGAATGGGAAAACCTTGTCAAAGTTTGCTCATTGATGTACGCAAAACAACACGCATTTGACATTTTGGAATGGGTCAACCTTGTCAAATTTTGCTCAATGATGTTAGCAAGAAGACATGCGTTTGATATTTTCGAATGGGACGCCCTTTGCTGTCAGCAACATCGATCGAATTTTCTTTACTGTTTAGTTGTGAAGTAAATATTGGCTCTGACATGTGAATCGCTGAGATGCATAATCATCAATTGTTTTGAATGTTCTCTATGAATTGCCAGGCATGTGTGTTTGATTGCAATGTACAGGAACGCTAAAAAGCAGCTCAAACTCTTTGTACTCCCTCTGTTCCTTTTTACTTCGCATATTAGATTTCTTTCAAGTCAGTTGATTTTACATTGTGAATGTTCATATTTTTTTCTAAAAGATTGGTCAAAGTAGAGATACTTTGACTATAGACAAAACTTGTATGCAGACTAAAAAGGACAGGATGGAGTACATGTGAAACTGCTGCAAACGAGGTGATCACCCTGGGAATAATCTTAGTACGTATTGTTTTGCATGTTCATCCAATGCCGGTGATACAAGAATTCGAACTAATCGAACTAAATTCATTCATACACGGTCGGATTTCATATAAACATGCCGGATTTCATTAAATTTCATACATTCTTCAACTAAAAAGGGGTGCACTGGAGGTATAATTAATTAACCAAATCTACCCACCTGTGTCCGGCTGAGCCGAACAGAAGCTTATTCTCCAGCGGACTGAGCTTCAGTGACTTAACTGCAGGTGCAGTTGCGTAACTGACATGTGGCCCAGATGCCTGTTGGGCCCACGTGTCAGTGACCCAACTGCACAGCAGTTAAGTAACTGAAGCAGCGTCCTTCTCCAACATAGCTCTCCGACTCCACGTCGCCGCCAAGAAGCTAATCGGCCGTCAATGGTCAACACGCCTAGCTTGGCTTCAACTGGAGGGTAGCAGCGGTGGCTTTACTTGGACCCGAGCGGCGGCGACCTACCGTGTTCTACTCTTCCTCGTTTTCTGTGTGGCGCGGCCTCGTTGGCAGCAGGGCGGGGCCTCAACGGAGCCTGCGATGTCCTGTGTCTCGTTGCCAGCAGGGCGGCGCCTCGGCGGAGCGGGGGAAATCCTCCCCCTCGTTGCCGGCAGGGTGGAGCCTCGGCTGAGCCGGCGATGTCCTCTGCCTCATTGTTGGTGGGGCAGGGCCTCGGCGGAGTAGGGCCTCGCCGAAGCCGGCGAGGTCCTCCGCCTCGGTGCCGGCGGGGCGGGGCCTCGGCGGAGCCGGCGGTGTCCTCTGCCTCGTTGTTGGCGCCGTGGGGCCTCGGCGGAGCAGGGCCTCGTCGACGACAGCGGACCGGGGACTCGTCGGAGCCGGTATTGTCCTCTGCCTCGTCCTCGGTCTTGCCAAACAGCGCCTTGCCCGCTTCATCGCCCTCTTTGTAGGCGGCCGCACCCTCCGCCACCCGCATGCGGTACCGCCAGCGCTCGAGGCGGCCCTCACGGGCGGAGCGGTACGAGTCGAGCAGCGCCTCCTGCTCCACCCGCTCCGCGGAGATCTGCTCCTCCGCCTGGAGGAGATGGTGGTTGTAGGCGGCGTCGGCCTGTGCCTCCCGGAACTGCTCCTGACGCTTCTGCCTCACCGTGTCCATGTATTGGGCATGGGCCTCGCCGATGGTCATGGTGCAATGCACCGACGAGGATGGCGCGGAGGAGGGGGTTGGCACCGGATCGTCGACTACCATGTTATCCATTGGGACGTTGTCGTCCTCCGGCTGCCTACCGGCCAGCCAGTCGGCAGCAATGGTTGCCATCTCCTTGTGGTCTGTCGTCCACATGTCCTGAAGAGCGCTGGAGCGCGAGGAAGCCATGGTGGGCAGTAGTGGTGTGGACAGGAGAAAGGGAACGGTGGCGGATGACGGCGGCTATGGCCGGCGCAGCAGTTTATATAGCAATGGTGGGCGGCGGAGGGACGGACGTGTGGCGCTGGAGTAGCTGCCTCGGCAACCGCGTATCATTAATGTGCGCGGCAGATGGACGGACGGACGACACTTGTGTCGTTTGAAGGCGGAGCAATCGCCTGCACCGGGAAACGGGGCGGGCGGCGCTAACCGTTTCGGGTGGAAAGCGCGCGCGGACGAGGAAGGCGGTCTGAGTGGGCCACGGTAGTCAGACTCATGCTTGGCAGCGGGTTGGTCCAGCAGCCAGACATGCTGGCTCGCGAGCGAGCTCGCCGAGCTGAGCATCGACAATCAGACAATGGACGTAGCTTCCGACCAGGAACCGGCGCCACTGTCCAAGCCGGTTCATGTCGTGTTCACCATAGAGCATGTGCGGTCGCACTTCGACGCCCTAATGGCGGAAGAGCTACCAGCATAGGAGGACCTGTGCTGCAACCTCCGTCTCCTCAACGGGCACCGGTGAACAAGCGAACGACAATGTCGTCGCGGGCATGTGGCCCTATGATCCTGGCTTCCCGAATGAGCAGCAGGCGTTGTATCAGACCATCCGTAGGGCCCGTGAGGCCCTCTCCGTCGTCCTTTGAGTTGTTGCGCTCATCGTGGTGCTGCCGTCTCGCGTTGTCAACATGGTCAACGGACATGAGGAATGAGGAGATGACTTTACTTGGAGAGGATGATAGTGGGGACCCACCAGGGCCATAGCCGCACATACGCAAGTGCCTCCTTATTATATACAACTATAAAATTTTTTTGCTTCCTCCTGGTTTCCTGACATCACAGTCCCACACCATTGTCAACCTATGTAGTTAATAAACGAGAGAATTGCACAAGGAGCAGCCGACAGCTGGGACCAAGCAGCTCGAGCAGTATTTGTGTTTTTGAGGTGTGAGCACTGCAGAGTTTTTCTTGAGCGATGTTTTCGTTGTTGTTCAGAGGAGAGCAGGGTATTAACTGGGCAGGCTATGGCCCGTCTAGCCCAGGCCAGATATCCAGCCCAGATATTAATTTTTTTTCAAGCTGAAAATGGCTAGCCCAGCTATACTTTTTTTGGGGAATACCCAGGCAAGGTCAACTAGTTATTCTCCGCCCCGCTGGGCTGCAAGTCTTTCCAAGGAGGGATGCATTAGGCTTAACAAGAAAATGGGCTTTAAGAAATAATAAATGGGATGTAATTATAAAAACTGGGCAGTAACTATAAAAAAATGCACCAAACACGTAATTAGTTTATAATTTTTTTGGATTTTGAAAATTTTAATTTCATTAATTGTTGCGCGCAATGTTTCGTTGGATTTTTACGTAATACAAATTTATATTGAAATTGTATTTAATCTGACTAGAAATTTCGGGATAAAAATATTTCGGATCCCATCAAAATGTGGGAAATTTTATTGAATTCTGTTTTGAACGGTTGGTTGAAATTATTAATCATTGTCCTAGCTAGAAAATGGGATGTACTTTTAACAAACTGTAAATGGGCTGTAGTAAATTCCATTAGAATTCAAAAATGGGTTGTACATTCTTACAAATCCCAAATGGGCTATAAGTTCTCTGCCACACACTTGTGGGCCTACTAAGTTGACGCGTCCCCTAAAAAAAGTAAGTTGACGCGTATGCAAGGCTTTGTCAACTTATAATCAACACACGGTTCTAGCAGCAGTGGCCGTTAGATGTCCATCCAACTGATGTCGTGCTTCTTCTTCAATCTCGGATATTCTAGCTTCAGCCGCCCAAAAAATGATTCCCCCCCCCCTGACATCTGGGGTGCACCGTTTCGGAGGCTGGCCTGTGGGCCTACTAATTTGACGCGTACCAAGGGCTTTGTCAACTTAGTCAATATAAATGATTCTAGCTGCAGAGACCGTACGATGTCGATCCAACGGCCGTAGTGCTTCTTCAACCTCTGATCTTCTTGCTCCAGCCGCCCAAACCAGCACCGGTGGGACTGCCTGCTCCCGCCTCCCATGGCCGGCTGTGCTGCCGCACAGGCCGCACCGCCCCACCCTACTCCATTGCTGGCCAGGCCATTCCTCTACTCACCCACACCTCCTGTTATTTTCCGGCTACGGCAGCCAAACCAGTAAACCCTCGTACTCCCCATCACGTGGGCAACCAATGCCGAGTCTTCCCCGGCTTCGTGTCGTTCCCTTCCTAGGCCTCGCTGTCGTCCACCGCCCTGGTGCTCTCGGCGCGCCGTGGTCAACGTGGTCAACGAACGACATCCATCGGACATGGACTGTACGTGGAGAGGCTGACAGCTGGGTCCACGGCTGCACACAAGGAAATGCCTCCTTATTACGTGCAAAATAATGATTCCTCCACCTGACAGCAGGGACCCATCGGACGGGCCACCGTATTTCGCAAAAAAAAAACGTTTCCCACCTGGTCAAAGCGTATGTAGCGTTGTCATTCTGGTCGCGAACATGTACATACATATGATTGGTCTGTCTGCAGGCTGCAGCGATGAACCATGGCCGTGTAAGGAAGGGCACGTGTCGTAGTAGAGGCGTGCACGTGTCGTAGTAGAGGCGCTCACGTAGCATGTACACGTACGTACAGTGGCCAGGGTGCAAGAAAGTAAATACGGCCACATACGTACATACGGGCAGGGACTCGAACGCCTACTCGCGCATACGTACGGCCAGGGCTCGTGTACATGGCTGGGTCGGAACGGAGAAACTGCGTCGTCGTCGTGTTCATGGGGAGGCAACGAAATGCGTCGTGTTCATCGGGAGGCAACAGAACGCGTGCTGTTCATCGGGAGCCAACTAGCTTGGATGGAACAGCCGATGGAAACGAGGCCTGGCGTACCGCAGAACGGAGGAAACGGCCTCGTGTTCGACCGGCCACGGTCGAAATGGGATCCTGTTCATCGGGAGGGGTCTGGCGTACCACAAAACAGAGGAAACGGACCTCCTACGGTCGAAACGGGGTCCTGTTGATCGGGAGGGGTGTGGCGTACCGCAAAACGGAGGAAACAGACTTGTGTTGGAGCGCTACGGTCAAAACAGGGGTCCTATTCATCGGGAGGGGTGTGGCGTACCGCAAAACGGGACTCCACGGGATACTATTCATCTCCACCATCGACCTCCTCCAGCCTCCACCTGCGACTGTTCATCCACGGGCTCCTGTTCATCCAGCCTCCACCGCGCGCTCCTCTACCGGCTACAGTTCAACCAGCCCTCTCCACGGGGTCCTGTTCAACCACCCCTCCACGGGCTACTGTTCATCCAGCCCTCCACCGGCTACTGTTCAACCAGCCCTCCACGGGGTCGTCCTGTTCATCCAGCCCTCCACGGGGTCCTGTTCATCCACCCCTCCACGGGGTCCTGTTCATCCACCCCCCCCCCCCCCCCCCCCCCCCCCCCCCCCCCCCCCCCCCCCCCCCCCCCCCCCCCCCCCCCCCCCCCCCCCCCCCCCCCCCCCCCCCCCCCCCCCCCCCCCCCCCCCCCCCCCCCCCCCCCCCCCCCCCCCCCCCCCCCCCCCCCCCCCCCCCCCCCCCCCCCCCCCCCCCCCCCCCCCCCCCCCCCCCCCCCCCCCCCCCCCCCCCCCCCCCCCCCCCCCCCCCCCCCCCCCCCCCCCCCCCACATGGATCCCATCTCAGATTTCATGGCCTCAAGCCATTTTGCGGAATCTGGCCTCACCATCGCTTCTTCATAGTTCGTAGGTTCGCCATGGTCAAGTAACATGACTTCCAGAATAGGATTACCGTACCACTCTGTTGCGGATCATACTCTGGTTGACCTACGAGGTTCGGTAGTAACTTGATCTGAAGTTTCATGATCAATATCATTAGCTTCCTCACTAATTGGTGTAGGTGTCACAGGAACCGGTTTCTGCGATGAACTACTTTCCAATAAGGGAGCAGGTACAGTTACCTCATCAAGTTCTACTTTCCACCCACTCACTTCTTTCGAGAGAAACTCCCTCTCTAGAAAGGATCCATTCTTAGCAACAAATGTTTTTCCTTCGGATCTGTGATAGAAGGTGTACCCAACAGTTTCCTTTGGGTATCCTATGAAGACACATTTCTCCGATTTGGGTTCGAGCTTATCAGGTTGAAGCTTTTTCACATAAGCATCGCAGCCCCAAACTTTAAGAAATGACAACTTTGGTTTCTTGCCAAACCACAGTTCATAAGGCGTCGTCTCAACGGATTTCGATGGTGCCCTATTTAACTTGAATGCAGCCGTCTCTAAAGCATAACCCCAAAACGATAGCGGTAAATCAGTAAGAGACATCATAGATCGCACCATATCTAGTAAAGTACGATTACGACGTTCGGACACAACATTACGCTGTGGTGTTCCGGGTGGCGTGAGTTGCGAAACTATTCCGCATTGTTTCAAATGAAGACCAAACTCGTAACTCAAATATTCTCCTCCACGATCAGATCGTAGAAACTTTATTTTCTTGTTACGATGATTTTCCACTTCACTCTGAAATTCTTTGAACTTTTCAAATGTTTCAGACTTATGTTTCATTAAGTAGATATACCCATATCTGCTCAAATCATCTGTGAAGGTGAGCAAATAGCGATACCTGCCATGAGCCTCAATATTCATCGGACCACATACATCAGTATGTATGATTTCCAACAAATCTGTTGCTCGCTCCATTGTTCCGGAGAACAGCGTTTTATTCATCTTGCCCATGAGGCATGGTTCGCAAGTACCAAGTGATTCATAATCAAGTGATTCCAAAAGTCCATCAGTATGGAGTTTCTTCATGCGCTTTACACCAATATGACCCAAACGGCAGTGCCACAAATAAGTTGCACTATCATTATCAACTCTGCATCTTTTGGCTTCAACATTATTAATATGTGTATCACTAGTATCGAGATTCAACAAAAATAGACCACTCTTCAAGGGTGCATGACCATAAAAGATATTACTCATATAAATAGAACAACCATTATTCTCAGATTTAAATGAATAACCGTCTCGCATCAAACAAGATCCAGGTATAATGTTCATGCTCAACGCTGGCACCAAATAACAATTATTCAGGTCTAAAACTAATCCCGAAGGTAGATGTAGAGGTAGCGTGCCGACGGCGATCACATCGACTTTGGAACCATTTCCCACGGGCATCGTCACCTCGTCCTTAGCCAATCTTCGCTCAATCCGTAGTCCCTGTTTCGAGTTGCAAATATTAGCAACAGCACCAGTATCAGATACCCAGGTGCTACTACGAGCTTTAGTAAGGTACACATCAATAACATGTATATCACATATACCTTTGTTCACCTTGCCATCCTTCTTATCCGCCAAATACTTGGGGCAATTCCGCTTCCAGTGACCAGTCTGTTTGCAGTAGAAGCACTCAGTCTCAGGCTTGGGGGGGGGGGGGGGGGGGGGGGGGGGGGGGGGGGGGGGGGGGGGGGGGGGGGGGGGGGGGGGGGGGGGGGGGGGGGGGGGGGGGGGGGGGGGGGGGGGGGGGGGGGGGGGGGGGGGGGGGGGGGGGGGGGGGGGGGGGGGGGGGGGGGGGGGGGGGGGGGGGGGGGGGGGGGGGGGGGGGGGGGGGGGGGGGGGGGGGGGGGGGGGGGGGGGGGGGGGGGGGGGGGGGGGGGGGGGGCGGACTGGGTCCGTAACTTGAGGATTATCCTCATTGCTGCACAGAAGAATTACATCCTGGAAGCACCGCTAGGTGCAAGACCCGCTGCAGGAGCAACTCCGGACGTTATGAACGTCTAGCAGAGCAAAGCTGATGACTACTCGATAGTTCAGTGTGCCATGCTTTTACGGCTTAGAATCGGGACTTCAAAGACGTTTTGAACGTCATGGAGCATATGAGATGTTCCAGGAGTTGAAGTTAATATTTCAAGCAAATGCCCGAATTTAGAGATATGAAGTCTCCAATAAGTTCTATAGCTGGAAGATGGAGGAGAATAGTTCTGTCAGTGAACATATACTCAGAATGTCTGGGTACCACAACCACTTGACTCAACTGGGAGTTAATCTTCCTGATGATAGTGTCATTGACAGAGTTCTTCAATCACTGCCTCCAAGCTATAAAAGCTTCGTGATGAACTATAATATGCAAGGGATGGATAAGACAATTCCCGAGCTCTTCGCAATGCTAAAGGCTGCGGAGGTAGAAATCAAGAAGGAGCATCAAGTGTTGATGGTTAACAAGACCACTAGTTTCAAGAAAAAAGGGCAAAGGGAAGAAGGGGAACTTCAAGAAGAACGGCAAGCAAGTTGCTGCTCAAGTGAAGAAGCCCAAGTCTGGACCTAAGCCTGAAACTGAGTGCTTCTACTGCAAAGGGACTGGTCACTGGAAGCGGAACTGCCCCAAGTATTTGGCGGATAAGAAGGATGGCAAAGTGAAAGGTATATTTGATATACATGTTATTGATGTGTACCTTACTAATGCTCGTAGTAGCGCCTAGGTATTTGATATTGGTTATGTTGCTCATATTTGCAACTCGAAACAGGGGCTACGGATTAAACGAAGACTGGCTAAGGACGAGGTGACGATGCGCGTGGGAAATGGTTCCAAAATCGATGTGATCGCCGTCGGCACGCTACCTCTACATCTACCGTCGGGATTAGTTTTAGACCTAAATAATTGTTATTTGGTGCCAGCGTTGAGCATGAACATTATATCTGGATCTTGTTTAATGTGAGACGGTTATTCATTTAAATCAGAGAATAATGGTTGTTCTATTTATATGAGTAACATCTTTTATGGTCATGCACCCTTGATGAGTGGTCCATTTTTGTTGAATCTCGATTGTAGTGATACAAATATTCATAATATTGAAGCCAAAAGATGCAAAGTTAATAATGATAGTGCAATTTATTTGTGGCACTGCCGTTTAGGTCATATTGGTGTAAAGCGCATGAAGAAACTCCATGCTGATGGGCTTTTGGAATAACTTGATTATGAATCACTTGATGCTTGCGAACCATGCCTCATGGGCAAGATGACTAAGACTTCGTTCTCCGGAACAATGGAGCGAGCAACTGACTTGTTGGAAATAATACATACTGATGTATGCGCTCCGATGAGTGTTGAGGCTCGCGGCGGGTATCGTTATTTTCTAACCTTCACAGATGATTTGAGCAGATATGGGTATATCTACTTGATGAAACATAAGTCTGAAACATTTGAAAAGTTCAAAGAATTTCAGAGTGAAGTGGAAAATCATCGTAACAAGAAAATAAAGTTTCTACGATCTGATCATGGAGGTGAATATTTGAGTTATGAGTTTGGTCTTCATTTGAAACAATGTGGAATAGTTTCGCAACTCACGCCACCTGGAACACCACAGCGTAATGCTGTGTCCGAACGTCGTAACTGTACTTTATTAGATATGGTGCAATCTATGATGTCTCTTACTGATTTACCGCTATCCTTTTGGGGTTATGCTTTAGAGACGACCGCATTCACGTTAAATAGGGCACCATCTAAATCCTTTGAGACGACACCATATGAACTGTGGTTTGGCAAGAAACCTAAGCTGTCGTTTCTTAAAGTTTGGGGCTGTGATGCTTATGTGAAAAAGCTTCAACCTGATAAGCTCGAACCCAAATCAGAGAGGGGGGGGGGGGGGGGGGGGGGGGGGGGGGGGGGGGGGGGGGGGGGGGGGGGGGGGGGGGGGGGGGGGGGGGGGGGGGGGGGGGGGGGGGGGGGGGGGGGGGGGGGGGGGGGGGGGGGGGGGGGGGGGGGGGGGGGGGGGGGGGGGGGGGGGGGGGGGGGGGGGGGGGGGGGGGGGGGGGGGGGGGGGGGGGGGGGGGGGGGGGGGGGGGGGGGGGGGGGGGGGGGGGGGGGGGGGGGGGGGGGGGGGGGGGGGGGGGGGGGGGGGGGGGGGGGGGGGGGGGGGGGGGGGGGGGGGGGGGGGGGGGGGGGGGGGGGGGGGGGGGGGGGGGGGGGGGGGGGGGGGGGGGGGGGGGGGGGGGGGGGGGGGGGGGGGGGGGGGGGGGGGGGGGGGGGGGGGGGGGGGGGGGGGGGGGGGGGGGGGGGGGGGGGGGGGGGGGGGGGGGGGGGGGGGGGGGGGGGGGGGGGGGGGGGGGGGGGGGGGGGGGGGGGGGGGGGGGGGGGGGGGGGGGGGGGGGGGGGAACTGTCAAGGGGGTCCCATAAATCACCCGACCACGTAAGGAACGCAAAATCCGGGAACATAACACCGGTATGACGGAAACTAGGGCGGCAAGACTGGAACAAAACACAAGGCATAAGGCCGAGTCTTCCACCCTTTACCAAATATATAGATGCATTAATAATATAAGAGATATTGTGATATCCCAACATAAACCTGTCCATCATGGAGCAATCTTCAACTTCACCTGCAACTAACAACGCTATAAGAGGGGCTGAGCAAAAAGCGGTAACATAGCCAAGCAACGGTTTGCATAGGAAAGGTGTCAAAGGTTAGAGGTTCATGGCAATTTGGGATGGCTTGATAAACAGGTGATAGGTAGCGCAGCATAGCGATAGAACGAAGCAACTAGCATAGCAATGATAGTAGTGAGATCCAGAGTAGCGGTCATCTTGCCTGAAATCCCGCAAGGAAGAAGAAAGAGTCCATGAAGAAGATGAGCGGATGAAGCCGAACCAAGCGTAGATGAACGAATCCTCACGATCGCAACGAAACGGGAACTATCGAGAAGAAGCACATAACAAGGTAAACACACCACACATGAACATGACATGATGCACAACAAGCATGATGCATGAAAAATCTAGATGAGGCTACTCATGATTGTGTTGTTTGCTTATTTTGATGAATCTATGAGTAGTATCAGAGGGTATGAACCATAGAGAAGTTGGAATATAGTAGGTATTATACTAATATGAATTTATAATGAGTTCACAACAGTACCTAAGTGGTGGTTTTATTTTCTTATACTAACGGAGCTTACGAGTTTTCTGTTAAGTTTTGTGTTGTGAAGTTTTCAAGTTTTGGGTAAAGATTCGATGGACTATGGAATAAGGAGTGGCAAGAGCCTAAGATTGGGGATTCCTAAGGCACCCCAAGCTAATATTCAAGGACAACCAAGAGCCTAAGCTTGGGGATGCCCCGGATGGCATCCCCTCTTTCGTCTTCGTTCATCGGTAACTTTACTTGGAGCTATATTTTTATTCACCACATGATATGTGTTAGCATCAATTTATTTTGTTAGGATTTTCTTTATGTTATTTAGAACAATGTTTTGCATCTTTATTTTCAATAAAAATGTCAAGGACAGCCTTTACCATGCTTATTTTTCAAGTATACATGTTGCTGTTTCAAAACAGAAAGTTTATTGATGTTGCAAAAATTCCCTAGAGAAGTCGGAATAAGATAAATTGTTGAGACTTTTTTCAAAATAATCTCTGATAAATTTTATACAGTGTTTATAATAATTTTTGGAGTTAGGGAAGTATGATGAATCTTGAATTCTTTACAGACTGTACTGTTTTGGCAGATTGCTATTATGTTTGCATTGTTTGCATATGTTTGCTTCTTTAATGATTCTATTTGAGGATAGGTGGCACGCCCAATATGCGACCCTATCCAAAAGGAACTCGAAGGTCCCACCAAGGATAGACCCGCATATTGAAACGCTTTTGCAAGGTGGATATCATTACATCAACATTACATAATAGATGGGGATACATACAAGAGGCATACAATGCCACACGAATACAACATCACAATACATAAGAGCATCATCCGACTACGGATGAAACACAAATAGAAACTCAAACGACATCCACCCTCCTAGCCCAGGCTGCCGACCTGGAACCTATCCCCTGATCGAAGAAGAAGCAGAAGAAGATCTCCAAAACAAGCAAACATCGCTCTCGCGTCAAGATCATCGCATAAACCTGAACCTGCAACTGTTGTTGTAGTAATTTGTGAGCCACGAGGACTCAGCAATCCCATTACCATGGGTCAAGACTACCAAAGCTTAAAGGGGAAGGAAGGGGTAAAGTGGTGAGGTTGCAGCAGCGACTAAGCATATATGGTGGCTAACATACGCAAATAAGAGCGAGAAGAGAGCAAAAGGAATGGTCGTGAAGCTAGCAATGATCAAGAAGTAATCCTGAACTCCTACTTACATCAAACATAACCCAAAACCGTGTTCACTTCCCGGACTCCGCCGAAAAGAGACCATCATGGCTACACACACGGTTGATGCGTTTTAATTCAAATCATGTGTCAAGTTATCTACAACCGGACATTAACAAATTCCCATCTGCCTATAACCGTAGGCACGACTTTCGAAAGATTATACCCTGCAGGGGTGTCCCAACTTAGCCCATGATAAGCTCTCGCGATCAACGAAGGATATACCTTCTCCCAGGAAGACCAGATCAGACTCGGAATCCCGGTTTACAAGACATTTCGACAATGGTAAAACAAGACCAGCAAAGCCGCCCGATGCGCCGACAATCCCGATAGGAGCTGCAATATCTCGTTCTCAGGGCAACACCGGATGAGACTAGCTACGAGTAAAACCAACCCTCAAGTTGCCCCGAGGTGGCCCCGCAGGCAGCTCAGTTCGGACCAACACTTAGACAAGCACTGGCCCGGGGGGGCTAAAATAAAGAGGACCCTTGGGTTGGCCGACCCAAGGGAAGGGCATAGGTGGTGGTGATGCAAATGGTAAAACCAAGGTTGGGCCTTGCTGGAGGAGTTTTATTCAAAGCGAGGGGGGGGGGGGGGGGGGGGGGGGGGGGGGGGGGGGGGGGGGGGGGGGGGGGGGGGGGGGGGGGGGGGGGGGGGGGGGGGGGGGGGGGGGGGGGGGGGGGGGGGGGGGGGGGGGGGGGGGGGGGGGGGGGGGGGGGGGGGGGGGGGGGGGGGGGGGGGGGGGGGGGGGGGGGGGGGGGGGGGGGGGGGGGGGGGGGGGGGGGGGGGGGGGGGGGGGGGGGGGGGGGGGGGGGGGGGGGGGGGGGGGGGGGGGGGGGGGGGGGGGGGGGGGGGGGGGGGGGGGGGGGGGGGGGGGGGGGGGGGGGGGGGGGGGGGGGGGGGGGGGGGGGGGGGGGGGGGGGGGGGGGGGGGGGGGGGGGGGGGGGGGGGGGGGGGGGGGGGGGGGGGGGGGGGGGGGGGGGGGGGGGGGGGGGGGGGGGGGGGGGGGGGGGGGGGGGGGGGGGGGGGGGGGGGGGGGGGGGGGGGGGGGGGGGGGGGGGGGGGGGGGGGGGGGGGGGGGGGGGGGGGGGGGGGGGGGGGGGGGGGGGGGGGGGGGGGGGGGGGGGGGGGGGCTTTTACTTTGCCATCCTTCTTATCCGCCAAATACTTGGGGCAGTTCCGCTTCCGGTGACCAGTCCCTTTCAAGTAGAAGTACTCAGTCTCAGGCTTAGGTCCAGACTTGGGCTTCTTCACTTGAGCAGCAACTTGCTTGTCATTCTTCTTGAAGTTCCCCTTCTTCTCTTTGCCCTTTTTCTTGAAACTGGTGGTCTTGTTAACCATCATCACTTGATGCTCCTTCTTGATTTCTACCTCCACAACATTTAGCATTGCGAAGAGCTCGGGAATTATCTTATCCATCCCTTGCATATTATAGTTCATCACAAAGCTTTTGTCGCTTGGTGGAAGTGATTGAAGAACTCTTTCAATGACACTATCATCAGGAAGATTAACTCCCAGTTGAGTCAAGTGGTTGTGGTACCCAGACATTCTGAGTATATGTTCACTGACAGAACTATTCTCCTCCATCTTGCAGCTATAGAACTTATTGGAGACTTCATATCTCCCAATTCGGGCATTTGCTTGAAATATTAACTTCAACTCCTGGAACATCTCATATGCTCCATGACGTTCAAAACGTCTTTGAAGTCACGATTCTGAGTCGTAAAGCATGGCACACTGAACTATCGAGTAGTCATCAGCTTTGCTCTGCCGGACGTTCATAACATCTGGAGTTGCTCCTGCAGCGGGTTTTGTACCTAGCGGTGCTTCCAGGACGTAATTTTCCTGTGCAACAATAAGGATAATCCTCAAGTTACGGACCCAGTCCATGTAGTTGCTACCATCATCTTTCAACTTAGCTTTCTCTAGGAACGCATTACAATTCAAGGGAACGGTAGCACGGGCCATTGATCTACAATAACATAGACATGAAAAATACTACCAGGTACTAAGTTCATGATAAACTAAATTTCAATTAATCAAATTGCTTAAGAACTCCTACTTAGATAGACATCCCTCTAGTCATCTAAATGATAACGTGAACCATATCAACTAAACCATGTCCGATCATCACGTGAGATGGAGTAGCTTTCAATGGTGAACGTCACTATGTTGATCATATCTACTATATGATTCATGTTCGACCTTTCGGTCTCAGTGTTCCGAGGCCATATCTACATATGCTAGGCTCGTCAAGCTTAACCCGAGTATTCTACACATGCAATGTTGGGGAATGCAGTAATTTCAAAAAAATTCCTAGGCACACGCAAGATCATGGTGATGCATAGTAACGAGAGGGGAGAGTATTATCTACGTACCCTCGTAGACCGTAAGCGGAAGCGTTATGACAACGCGGTTGATGTAGTCGTATGTCTTCACGATCGACCGATCCTAGTACCGAAAGTACGACACCTCCGCGATCTACACACGTTCATCTCGGTGACATCCCACGAACACATGATCCAGCAAAGTGTCGAGGGAGAGCTTGGTCAGCACGACGACGTGATGACGGTGATGATGATGCTACAGGAACAGGGCTTCGCCTAAGCACCGCTATGATATGACCGAGGTGGATTATGGTGGAGGGGGGCATCGCACATGGCTGGAAACAATCAACTTGTGTGTCCTAGGGTGCCCCCTGCCCCCGTATATAAAGGAGCAAGGGGGAGGCCAGCCGGCCCTTGGGGCGCGCCAGGAGAGGAGGACTCCTCCTCCTAGTAGGAGTAGGACTCTCCTTTCCTACTCCTACTAGGAGGGGTAAAGGAAGGAGGAGAGGGAGAAGGAAAGGGGGCCACTATTAAAGGAAGAAGGGAAGGTCTTTCACTCTGGGAACCTATTAACCTCAGTAATCACTAGCTTGCGTATGTATGTATGTATGTATGTATGTATGTATGTATGTATGTATGTTTGTATGAATATCAGGTCATGTTGCTTGGTGGGCAAAGTTCGGGGGTAGAACCTCCTTTTAGGTTAAAAAAAATGAGGGACGATGATGATGACTCTGGCTGAAATAAGCATGTCTTGAGAAATCAAGACTGTTGTGCCTTGTGGGTACTAAATTAGAGCCCACCCTTACCTCTCTTGCAGCCTGTTCAATTCATCGGTAATGTTCAATGTTCTGCTCCTCGGATGGTCACTCTGATGAGCGATAATCAGGGCAGTTCGTTTGCATTGCGATGGATATGTTATGCAGCATGAGATGTGAGTGTCGGGCTTGAAGATCAAATACAAAATTGAGCCCTCTTTTTCTATGCTACAAATACACAAATTTTCCTTATCTACTATACAATGTTCTTCTTTCTGTTCTATTGTGTTGATGTGAGTGAAGATCCATATGGACTTGGGATTTATGTCTTCTTTTGGTGATGAACTCAACCACCCTAAGCCTACTTGGATTGATTTATAATTGGATTTGTTTTGCCTTTCTAGTTGTATATACTATATGTATTACACGATTGTCCTTCTTCTCCCATGTCTGTAGCTATTGGCAGTTTTATTCCTGTGGTTAACAAGATACCGTTGTCTTGTTTGTCTTGTTAGTAAGCATGTTAGCTTTTGCCAGATGCTTCTTCAAAGATGAACTTCAATGGTAGTGTGCCGACGGTGATCACATCGACTTTGGAACCATTTCCCACGCGCATCGTCATCTCGTCCTTAGCCAATCTGCGTTTAATCCGTAGCCCCTATTTCGAGTTGTAAATATGAGCAACAAAACCAGTATCAAATACCCATGCGCTACTACGAGCATTAGTAAGGTACACATCAATAACATGTATATCAAATATGGGGGGGGGGGGGGGGGGGGGGGGGGGGGGGGGGGGGGGGGGGGGGGGGGGGGGGGGGGGGGGGGGGGGGGGGGGGGGGGGGGGGGGGGGGGGGGGGGGGGGGGGGGGGGGGGGGGGGGGGGGGGGGGGGGGGGGGGGGGGGGGGGGGGGGGGGGGGGGGGGGGGGGGGGGGGGGGGGGGGGGGGGGGGGGGGGGGGGGGGGGGGGGGGGGGGGGGGGGGGGGGGGGGGGGGGGGGGGGGGGGGGGGGGGGGGGGGGGGGGGGGGGGGGGGGGGGGGGGGGGGGGGGGGGGGGGGGGGGGGGGGGGGGGGGGGGGGGGGGGGGGGGGGGGGGGGGGGGGGGGGGGGGGGGGGGGGGGGGGGGGGGGGGGGGGGGGGGGGGGGGGGGGGGGGGGGGGGGGGGGGGGGGGGGGGGGGGGGGGGGGGGGGGGGGGGGGGGGGGGGGGGGGGGGGGGGGGGGGGGGGGGGGGGGGGGGGGGGGGGGGGGGGGGGGGGGGGGGGGGGGGGGGGGGGGGGGGGGGGGGGGGGGGGGGGGGGGGGGGGGGGGGGGGGGGGGGGGGGGGGGGGGGGGGGGGGGGGGGGGGGGGGGGGGGGGGGGGGGGGGGGGGGGGGGGGGGGGGGGGGGGGGGGGGGGGGGGGGGGGGGGGGGGGGGGGGGGGGGGGGGGGGGGGGGGGGGGGGGGGGGGGGGGGGGGGGGGGGGGGGGGGGGGGGGGGGGGGGGGGGGGGGGGGGGGGGGGGGGGGGGGGGGGGGGGGGGGGGGGGGGGGGGGGGGGGGGGGGGGGGGGGGGGGGGGGGGGGGGGGGGGGGGGGGGGGGGGGGGGGGGGGGGGGGGGGGGGGGGGGGGGGGGGGGGGGGGGGGGGGGGGGGGGGGGGGGGGGGGGGGGGGGGGGGGGGGGGGGGGGGGGGGGGGGGGGGGGGGGGGGGGGGGGGGGGGGGGGGGGGGGGGGGGGGGGGGGGGGGGGGGGGGGGGGGGGGGGGGGGGGGGGGGGGGGGGGGGGGGGGGGGGGGGGGGGGGGGGGGGGGGGGGGGGGGGGGGGGGGGGGGGGGGGGGGGGGGGGGGGGGGGGGGGGGGGGGGGGGGGGGGGGGGGGGGGGGGGGGGGGGGGGGGGGGGGGGGGGGGGGGGGGGGGGGGGGGGGGGGGGGGGGGGGGGGGGGGGGGGGGGGGGGGGGGGGGGGGGGGGGGGGGGGGGGGGGGGGGGGGGGGGGGGGGGGGGGGGGGGGGGGGGGGGGGGGGGGGGGGGGGGGGGGGGGGGGGGGGGGGGGGGGGGACCTCTCCGACAATCGGAGTGACAAATCCTAATCTTGATCTATGCCAACTCAATAAGTACCATCGGAGACACCTGTAGAGCACCTTTATAATAACCCAGTTACGTTGTGATGTTTGGTAGCACACAAAGTGTTCCTCCGGTATTAGGGAGTTGCATAATCTCATAGTCATAAGAACATGTATAAGTCATGAAGAAAGCAATAGCAGTAAATAGAAACGATCAAGTGCTAACTTGCTGTTTTTATATTTTCAGATTACAAAAACCATTATCTACTATCCATATTGTTGGAGAACATAGTAATTTCAAAAAAAATCCTACGCACACGCAGGATCACGGTGATGCATAGCAACGAGAGGGGAGAGTGTCGTCCACGTACCCTCGTAGACCGTTAAGCAGAAGCGTTATGACAATGCGGTTGATGTAGTCGTACGTCTTCACGACCGACTGATCCTCAGTACCAAACGTACGGCACCTCCGTGTTCAGCACACGTTCAGCTTGGTGACGTCCCGCGAACTCATGATCTAGTAGAGCTCGGGGAAGAGTTTCGTCAGCACGACGGCGTGGTGATGATGTTGATGAAGCTACCGCAGCAGGGCTTCGCCTAAACATCGCTATAGTATGACCAAGGTGGATTATAGTGGAGGGGGGCACCGCACACGACTAGGAGAGATCTTTGTGATCAACTTGTGTGTCTAGAGGTGCCCCCTGCCCCTGTATATAAAGAAGCAAGGGGGAGGCCGGCAAGCCCTTGTTGGCGCGCCAGGAGGAGGAATCCTCCTCCTATTAGGAGTAGGATTCCTCCCTTTACTACTCCTACTAGGAGGGGGAAAGGAAGGGAGAGAAAGAGAAGGAAAGGGGGGCGCCCCCCCCCCCTCTCCTAGTCCAATTCGGACAGAGGGGAGGAGGCGCGCTGCCTGCCCTAGGCCGGCCCCTCTCCCTTTCCCTTATGGCCCAACAAGGCCCATTAGCCCCCGGGGGGTTCTCGTAACCAATCCGGTACACCGGTAAAATCCTGATTTTACCCAGAACTATTCCGATGTCCAAATGTAGGCTTCCAATATATCAATCTTTATGTCTCGACCATTTCTAGACTCCTCGTCATGTCCGTGATCAAATCTGGGACTCCGAACTATCTTCGGTACATCAAAACATATAAACTCGTAAAATCGATCGTCACAAAACTTTAAGCGTGTGGACCCTACGGGTTCGAGAACTATGTAGACATGACCGAGACACGTCTCCAGTAAGTAACCAATAGCGGAACCTGGATGCTCATATTGGTTCCTACATATTCTACGAAGATCTTTATCGGTCAAACCGCACAACACTATACGTTGTTCTCTTTGTCATCGGTATGTTACTTGCCCGAGATTTGATCGTTGATATCCCAATACCTAGCTCAATCTCGTTATCGACAAGTCTGTTTACTCGTTCCATAATACATCATCCCGTAACTAACTCATTAGTTATCATGCTTGCAAGGCTTATAGTGATGTGTATTACCGAGAGGGCCCAGAGATACCTCTCCGACAATCGGAGTGACAAATCCTAATCTTGATCTATGCCAACTCAGGGGGGGGGGGGGGGGGGGGGGGGGGGGGGGGGGGGGGGGGGGGGGGGGGGGGGGGGGGGGGGGGGGGGGGGGGGGGGGGGATAGTCATAAGAACATGTATAAGTCATGAAGAAAGCAATAGCAGTAAACAAACGATCAAGTGCTAAGCTAACGGAATGGGTCAAGTCAATCACATCATTCTCCTAATGATGTGATCCCATTGATCAAATAACAACTCATGTCTATGGTTAGGAAACTTAACCATCTTTGATCAATGAGCTAGTCAAGTAGAGGGGGGGGGGGGGGGGGGGGGGGGGGGGGGGGGGGGGGGGGGGGGGGGGGGGGGGGGGGGGGGGGGGGGGGGGGGGGGGGGGGGGGGGGGGGGGGGGGGGGGGGGGGGGGGGGGGGGGGGGGGGGGGGGGGGGGGGGGGGGGGGGGGGGGGGGGGGGGGGGGGGGGGGGGGGGGGGGGGGGGGGGGGGGGGGGGGGGGGGGGGGGGGGGGGGGGGGGGGGGGGGGGGGGGGGGGGGGGGGGGGGGGGGGGGGGGGGGGGGGGGGGGGGGGGGGGGGGGGGGGGGGGGGGGGGGGGGGGGGGGGGGGGGGGGGGGGGGGGGGGGGGGGGGGGGGGGGGGGGGGGGGGGGGGGGCATTGCCTTGGTTTAATCACCATTGGAGGAAGATGGATGTGTCTACCTTAGGGAGTCTTAGACATAGAGTGCCTATTCTTGATGGAGAGTATTTTCATGAGTGGAAAAATGAGATGCTTGTAATTTTCAATCAATATCATTTGAACAAGTATATTGCTAGCCCTTGTGCACCTCATATTGATCCTTTGCATCCTACCCTAGATGAAGATATTGACATGATTCGCAATCTTAGAACTATTGAGCTCATCATTAGAGGATTGCCCAAAAATTTGATTGCTAGTTTGCCTACTCTTAATTGTGCCTATACTATATGGAAATTTCTTGAGGAACGATTTCCCGATCATTCCTTGAAAACTTTGGATGAAATTCTCCATAAATCTATTGCCTTGAGTAAGATGAACTCTAGTGATCCTAGTTTTGGTGATTATCTATTTGAGCTTGCCAATCTCAAGCGAGCTAAAGGAGATGTTGGAATCATTAGTGATATCATATTCGAAGCTATAAGAATTCATAAAGGTGACCACTTTGATGATCATTTATCTAATGAATTACCCTCTCTAGGAAATGATGAGTCACAAGATCATGGTGAATATGGATACTATGATGATGATGATGATAGTGACTTCGATCTTGATGATGCAATGAGACATTTTGGTCTTATGGCAAATCTTCGGGGATATGAATCAGGAGGAAAGGAATGGGTTCTTGATAGTGGATGTACTGATCATATGACCGGAGATGAAGAGATGTTTCGTGAGCTTGCTGAAAATGACGGCCCTCGAAAATATGTCACCTTTGGTGATAATTCAAAGGGTAAAGTGGTTGGCCTTGGTAAGGTGGCCATCTCACATGATAGTTCCATTCAAAATGTCATGCTCGTTGAATCTCTTGGCTACAACTTACTTTCAGTATCTAGACTTGCTGATTTCGGTTTGAATGTCCTATTTACTGAGGTAGATTGCCAAGTATTTCGTCGAGACAATCATAAAATGGTCTTTACGGGTATGCGTAGAGGTGATCTTTACATTGTCGATTTCTCTAAAAAGGCACAACCTAAAACTTGCTTTGTTGCTAAATCCTCAAAAGGTTGGTTGTGGCATAGACGACTAGGTCACGTTGGCATGAGAAACCTTGACAAGCTTATTAAAGGAAATCATATCCTTGGAGTTAACGATGTCATATTTGGGGGGGGGGGGGGGGGGGGGGGGGGGGGGGGGGGGGGGGGGGGGGGGGGGGGGGGGGGGGGGGGGGGGGGGGGGGGGGGGGGGGGGGGGGGGGGGGGGGGGGGGGGGGGGGGGGGGGGGGGGGGGGGGGGGGGGGGGGGGGGGGGGGGGGGGGGGGGGGGGGGGGGGGGGGGGGGGGGGGGGGGGGGGGGGGGGGGGGGGGGGGGGGGGGGGGGGGGGGGGGGGGGGGGGGGGGGGGGGGGGGGGGGGGGGGGGGGGGGGGGGGGGGGGGGGGGGGGGGGGGGGGGGGGGGGGGGGGGGGGGGGGGGGGGGGGGGGGGGGGGGGGGGGGGGGGGGGGGGGGGGGGGGGGGGGGGGGGGGGGGGGGGGGGGGGGGGGGGGGGGGGGGGGGGGGGGGGGGGGGGGGGGGGGGGGGGGGGGGGGGGGGGGGGGGGGGGGGGGGGGGGGGGGGGGGGGGGGGGGGGGGGGGGGGGGGGGGGGGGGGGGGGGGGGGGGGGGATACAAGACGCCAAAGCACTTTTGGGCAGAAGCGGTTGAGACAGCTTG
This sequence comes from Thinopyrum obtusiflorum, assembly GCA_036873465.1. Lineage (NCBI taxonomy): Eukaryota > Viridiplantae > Streptophyta > Magnoliopsida > Poales > Poaceae > Thinopyrum > Thinopyrum obtusiflorum. Next base: position 63,965 of record JAAAWM010011232.1, read on the forward strand.
TCACGCAACAAATCGCTTATATCTTCACAAGCTACTCGGCAAGACGGCATACGAGCTTCTCACCGGTAACAAACCCCAAGTTGGATACTTTCGAGTATTCGGCTCAAAGTGCTACATTCTTGATAAGCATCGTCGTTCAAAGTTTGCTCCTAAATCTCATGAAGGTTTTCTACTTGGTTATGGCTCAAACTCTCACACTTACCGTGTCTACAACAATTTCACCCGAAAGGTTGAAGAGACGGTAGATGTGAAGTTTGATGAATCTAATGGCTCGCAAGTAGAGCAATTGCCAATTGATGTAGGAGACAAAGACCCTTCAGAAGCAATCCAAGACTTGTCCATTGGCAAAATTCGTCCAACGGAGGTGAAGGAGAGTACTTCATCCGTCCAAGTGGAAGCTTCTACTTCACGACAAGGTGAACCAAGAATCGACACGGAAGCATCCACAAGTGGGACACACCAAGGGGGGGGGGGGGGGGGGGGGGGGGGGGGGGGGGGGGGGGGGGGGGGGGGGGGGGGGGGGGACAAGAGAACGACGACGTCAACAATGAAGAAGGCCAAGAAGAAGAACAAGATGAAGAAGATGTTCAACGAAGACCCAAGCAAAAGCTCTCACGAGTTCGAGCAAGAATTGCCAAAGATCATCCCGTCGAGCAAATCCTCAATGATATACAAACCGGGAGAATCACTCGCTCAAAAACTCGTTTAGCTAACTTTTGTGAAAACTATTCATTCATCTCTAGCATTGAACCTATGAAGGTTGAAGAAGCATTGGAAGATCCGGATTGGATAAACGCTATGCATGAAGAGCTACACAATTTTGAGAGAAACCAAGTTTGGACATTGGTTGAGAAGCCCGACAACAACCACAACATCATTGGTACCAAATGGGTGTTTCGCAACAAGCAAGATGAAGATGGACAAGTGGTTCGCAACAAAGCACGTCTCGTCGCCCAAGGGTACACACAAGTCGAAGGTATGGACTATGGTGAGACATATGCTCCCGTTGCTAGACTTGAGTCCATTCGCATCTTACTTGCCTATGCTAATCACCATAATATCACCTTGTACCAAATGGACATTAAAAGTGCTTTTCTAAATGGTGAAATAGAGGAGGAAGTTTATGTCAAACAACCTCCCGGCTTTATCAATCCTAAGAAACCAAATCATGTTTACAAACTTCACAAAGCTCTTTATGGTCTTAAACAAGCTCCTAGAGCATGGTATAAATGCTTGACCAAGTTCCTTACTACAAGTGGTTTTGAAATTGGTAAAATTGATTCTACTCTTTTTACTAAAAGGGTTAATGGAGAACTATTTGTATGCCAAATTTATGTTGATGATATCATATTTGGTTCAACTAACCCTCTCTTTAGTGAAAAGTTTGGAAAGCTAAGGGGGGGGGGGGGGGGGGGGGGGGGGGGGGGGGGGGGGGGGGGGGGGGGGGGGGGGGGGGGGGGGGGGGGGGGGGGGGGGGGGGGGGGGGGGGGGGGGGGGGGGGGGGGGGGGGGGGGGGGGGGGGGGGGGGGGGGGGGGGGGGGGGGGGGGGGGGGGGGGGGGGGGGGGGGGGGGGGGGGGGGGGGGGGGGGGGGGGGGGGGGGGGGGGGGGGGGGGGGGGGGGGGGGGGGGGGGGGGGGGGGGGGGGGGGGGGGGGGGGGGGGGGGGGGGGGGGGGGGGGGGGGGGGGGGGGGGGGGGGGGGGGGGGGGGGGGGGGGGGGGGGGGGGGGGGGGGGGGGGGGGGGGGGGGGGGGGGGGGGGGGGGGGGGGGGGGGGGGGGGGGGGGGGGGGGGGGGGGGGGGGGGGGGGGGGGGGGGGGGGGGGGGGGGGGGGGGGGGGGGGGGGGGGGGGGGGGGGGGGGGGGGGGGGGGGGGGGGGGGGGGGGGGGGGGGGGGGGGGGGGGGGGGGGGGGGGGGGGGGGGGGGGGGGGGGGGGGGGGGGGGGGGGGGGGGGGGGGGGGGGGGGGGGGGGGGGGGGGGGGGGGGGGTCATGTTGTGCTCAATTACTTTGGATGACCCAAACTCTTAAAGATTATGGGATTTATGTGAAACATGTTCCACTGCTTTGTGACAATGAAAGTGCTATCAAAATTGGTCATAATCCTGTACAACATTCTCGAACTAAGCATATTGAAGTTCGTCATCATTTCATTCGAGATCATGTTGCTAAGGGTGACATTGATCTTAAGCATGTTCGCACCGATAAGCAATTAGCGGATATATTTACTAAACCTCTTGATGAGAAAGTGTTTTGCAGGTTGAGAGGAGAATTGAACATCATTGATGCTTCGAACTTGGAGTAGAAACTCCATTGGATACATGCAAGACATGAGCTTATGACTAATCCATGATATATCTCTTATGATAACTATCTTATGTCTTGGATATATTTGCACCTTGCATGTTGTCTAACCCATGTAGGTGCTTGGTTGAATCTAATTCCATGAGATTGCGACTCACTCACATCTTGAGCAATCTCTACATCACCAAGACTCTACACAATGGTGGTTGAAGACAAGGAAGCACAAAACCATTCAAACATATCCTTTGACAAATTCTATGTTGAGCTTCATGATTGTCATTTTTGGATACACAAGTGCTCTTCCTTGCAAGAACTAACCCATGTAGGTAGATGAACTCAAACTCCAAGTGGTGCTCCCAACTCTTGATGAGCTACATCAACCTTGAGCACCCACACAAGTTCAACTACATGAGCAAGAACCACACCACCACCCAAGGTATGTTATTCCATCTTAGAGAAGCTTTACTCCAAGACATGAGTCAAAGCAACTCAACAAGATGTGAATACATCAAGATGCTTAAACGAAAAATGGTAACCCCATTTTGAGCTTAAACGATGAGTATGACCTATGATGGGGGGGGGGGGGGGGGGGGGGGGGGGGGGGGGGGGGGGGGGGGGGGGGGGGGGGGGGGGGGGGGGGGGGGGGGGGGGGGGGGGGGGGGGGGGGGGGGGGGGGGGGGGGGGGGGGGGGGGGGGGGGGGGGGGGGGGGGGGGGGGGGGTTTCTTCTCTTTTCTCTTTGTTTTTGTTCTGCATTTTCTGCATTTAATTCCTTGCAAATCCTTCAGGTAATTCATTGCAAATCTTTGTGAGATCCTACATGTCTAGTGAGCTGAGGTGACAAGTGTTTTTCTCTGTGTAAACTCGGTTTCACCGACTTGCAATTTTCGGTCCAACCGAATCTTTTCGGTACCACCGAAATATGCCACTCGGTGCCACCGACTTTGCAATCAGAAAAACAGTTTGCCACTTGTTCTACATTTCTTCTGATCCAGCTCCACTCAATGAATCTTGTCCTCTACAAGCATCACAATTTTATCCTTTGCTTTGTGCTGAGTCTCAAGGACCAAACCTATACGACGGATTCCAGAAAGCCCTTCTTGGAAATTGATGTCAAAGGGGGAGAGAGAGATCACATCAAAGCTTGCAGGAGAAAGAGATCACATCAAAGCACATCAAAGCTCAAGGGGGAGAGAAAGTCTCAAGGATCCCAGATGTTGTTAAGGGGGAGAGAGAGATTTCCCAGATGTTATTAAGGGGGAGAGAGAGATTTCCAGGGAGAGAAAATACTCAAGGATCCCAGATGCTTGATGTTCAAGAGGAGAGATGTCACATGTCTTTGTGGGGGAAAGACATGTTCATATACGCTTATTTGCATTAACTTCTATCCATTTGTATCTTTCAGCTCTGATTTTCTGTTCCCTATCTTCTCCCAATATCCCATGTAAGATTCAGGGGGAGCAAGACACCTAAGGGAAAGAAATCAGTCAAATTCATTGCATATCTTTATTCTTGGGGACATGTTGAATCCAATGTGGTACCTTGTACTCACTCTCTACATGTCATCCCAGTCTTGGTATTCTTGTGGTTTCTTTTGTTTGCTCTGGCTAGTGGATGTACCTGTGTTATCTAACTTTGTTTGTGCAGGTTCATTCCATCCTAAGCCAACTCAAGACCACAAGGTAAGTATATGCATCAAAATCATGAGTATGAGGAGTTGGGGGGGGGGGGGGGGGGGGGGGGGGGGGGGGGGGGGGGGGGGGGGGGGGGGGGGGGGGGGGGGGGGGGGGGGGGGGGGGGGGGGGGGGGGGGGTACATGTAACACATGGATTACTCTGTCATGCTTATGCATTCACATGCTCCTATTTTCCATATTTATATGATTGGATACATGTAGGGGGAGCCTATGCATGTTACATGTCCTTCCAAAGCTTTACTTGTTGCTCTCTATATCTTTATCTAAAGCTTTGATGTATGTTGCCATCAATTACCAAAAAGGGCGAGATTGAAAGCACAAGTGCTCCCTGGGTGATTTTGGTAATTAATGTCAACATATCTCTTGTTGGACTAATGCTTCTACCTAGTATGTTTTAGATAAGTTCAACAATGGACTGGCATGGACTAGAGGATGTGGAACCCCTTCAAAGTGCCAAGGACAAAAGATTGGCTCAAGCTCAAAGCACAGGACTCTACATTTTCTATTTTAGTGATCCAAGATCACATTGAGTCCATAGGAAAGCCAATACTATTAAGAAGGGATGAGGTGTTGCTTAATGAGGTTCTTGCTCAAAGTGCTTAGTGATATGCTCCAAGCCCTCAACCACTTTCTCATATCCACATATGTCCCAAACCAAAAGTCCAACTCGGCCCCACCGATTCTTTCTATCCGGAGCCACCGAGTTCACTTGACATAGCCACTGCCAGAAACCCTAATCAATTCGGTCTCACCGATGGGATCTTGGTCTCACCGAGATGGGCTTGCAAACTCTCTGTTGTCCATTGCAATAATTTCGGTCCCACCGAGATATGCAATCGGTGTCACCGAGTTTGCTTGGCCGACTCTCTGTTTCGCTTATTACCCAAATCGGTCC
>JAAAWM010011233.1:0-68881 GCA_036873465.1 Thinopyrum obtusiflorum
TGTTCACCCAGCCCAGCAAATGGACTGTAATTCTAAAAAAAAGAGATCAAATTTACTGTAAATTCTGAAAAAATGGGTTGAATACGTGCCACATTTTTGGAGGATGAAATGTGGGCCAATAGGTCGAAGCCAACGCAAGTCGTTGTCAACTTAGTCAACAAATGATTCTAACATCGTTAGCCGTTGGATTTACATCCAATGACCGGCATCCATCTTCAATCTCTCGTCTTCTTCCTCCAGCGTTGCCGGGACCACCTGCTCCTGCCTCCTGCTGCTAGCAACTCTACTTAGCACGCTTCGCTGTGAAGCGCTACCCCACCGTTGGCCAGGCCATCCCTCCACCAATCCGCACCTCCTGTTCTTCTCCACCGACTGCCGAACCACACCGCACCAGAACTAGTTAACCCTCATACACCTCTTCGTCTGCGACTCTACTCCCGCGTCTTCCCATCTCTGGCTCGTTGCTATTCGGGGCCTCGCCGTCGTCCACCACCTTGGATGCGCTCGGCGTAGAGTGGTCCACATGGTCAACGAACGACATCCATCGGAAGTAGACTGTGCGTGGAGAGGCTGACAGCTGGGTCCATGGCCGCACGCAAGGAAATGCCTCCTTATTACATGCAAAATAATGATTCCTCCACCTGACAGCTGGGACCCACCGGAAGGGCCTCTGTATTTCGCGAAAAAACGTTCCCCCCACTGACAGGTCGGACCCACCAGCTATATCTTCGCACGCAAGGAAGTGCCTCCTTATTACGCACAAAAAAATTAATACCCCCTGCTAGCTAGGACCCACCATAGTGGGAGGCTGACTTGTGGGCCTACCAAGTTGACGGGGACGGAGGGCTTTGTCAACTTAGTCAATATGAACGATTCTAGCTCCAGTGACCGTACGATGTCCATCCAACGGCCCTAGTGCTTCTTCAACCTCTGGTCTTCTTGCTCCAGCCGCCCAAACCAGCGCCGGGGGGGGGGGGGGGGGGGGGGGGGGGGGGGGGGGGGGGGGGGGGGGGGGGGGGGGGGGGGGGGGGGGGGGGGGGGGGGGGGGGGGGGGGGGGGGGGGGGGGGGGGGGGGGGGGGGGGGGGGGGGGGGGGGGGGGGGGGGGGGGGGGGGGGGGGGGGGGGGGGGGGGGGGGGGGGGGGGGGGGGGGGGGGGGGGGGGGGGGGGGGGGGGGGGGGGGGGGGGGGGGGGGGGGGGGGGGGGGGGGGGGGGGGGGGGGGGGGGGGGGGGGGGGGGGGGGGGGGGGGGGGGGGGGGGGGGGGGGGGGGGGGGGGGGGGGGGGGGGGGGGGGGGGGGGGGGGGGGGGGGGGGGGGGGGGGGGGGGGGGGGGGGGGGGGGGGGGGGGGGGGGGGGGGGGGGGGGGGGGGGGGGGGGGGGGGGGGGGGGGGGGGGGGGGGGGGGGGGGGGGGGGGGGGGGGGGGGGGGGGGGGGGGGGGGGGGGGGGGGGGGGGGGGGGGGGGGGGGGGGGGGGGGGGGGGGGGGGGGGGGGGGGGGGGGGGGGGGGGGGGGGGGGGGGGGGGGGGGGGGGGGGGGGGGGGGGGGGGGGGGGGGGGGGGGGGGGGGGGGGGGGGGGGGGGGGGGGGGGGGGGGGGGGGGGGGGGGGGGGGGGGGGGGGGGGGGGGGGGGGGGGGGGGGGGGGGGGGGGGGGGGGGGGGGGGGGGGGGGGGGGGGGGGGGGGGGGGGGGGGGGGGGGGGGGGGGGGGGGGGGGGGGGGGGGGGGGGGGGGGGGGGGGGGGGGGGGGGGGGGGGGGGGGGGGGGGGGGGGGGGGGGGGGGGGGGGGGGGGGGGGGGGGGGGGGGGGGGGGGGGGGGGGGGGGGGGGGGGGGGGGGGGGGGGGGGGGGGGGGGGGGGGGGGGGGGGGGGGGGGGGGGGGGGGGGGGGGGGGGGGGGGGGGGGGGGGGGGGGGGGGGGGGGGGGGGGGGGGGGGGGGGGGGGGGGGGGGGGGGGGGGGGGGGGGGGGGGGGGGGGGGGGGGGGGGGGGGGGGGGGGGGGGGGGGGGGGGGGGGGGGGGGGGGGGGGGGGGGGGGGGGGGGGGGGGGGGGGGGGGGGGGGGGGGGGGGGGGGGGGGGGGGATAGTTAGAAGGGAAACGTAAGTTGGACCAGGCGTTCCTATTCTTATGTAGAAAAATAGAACAGACCTCTGCGTTTTCTTCAACAAAAATGCATAAATTGGGCTGCCGATGTTTCAGGAAAAATAAAACCTCGGATGGGAGGTCCATAGGCCGGTCGATACATAAAGGCCCTCAAGAAAATACAAACAGGCCTATGAACCTCCCATCCGAGGTCATGGGCTGCGCATGTTAAAAAAGAAAGCCTAGACGGGGCAGCCCAAAACCCAGCTGATACTTGCTGCCCTAGTGATAATAAATGATACATGCCAGCTCCCCGGCTTCGTTGTGAATTTATCTCCTATAGTAACTACGTTGAAGCACCTAAAAAATGTAACTATGTTGACAAGCCTGTGGACCCCAACGTCAGTATAGCATTAGGATGAAGTATTTTTCGATGAGGCACTTGCTTGCGTACAACCATAGACCTGGTGGGTCCCGACTGTCCGCCTCTCCACGTACAGTCCTCTCTAGATTCCTCTCGTTTATTCAGCATGTTCACAACAGCAGACAGCGGCGTCACGACGAGCGCACAAAGGCGCAGGAGGAGATCCGACCACCTGAGGAAGTGCTTTATTAGTAATGAAACAACTGAACTAGCCTAGTGGCCGAGTGACACTACCCGACAACTGTTCCGCCCAGGTTCGATTCCACCTGTGCAGACACAATATCTCCAATTATTTTGCCTCTGCCTTTATTGACATGTGGGTCCCAATTTTCATCTACGCACACCACGTCCAACACTTGCCAAAACTTCATCCCTTGTTTTCTCTGTTTTTCGCACACTCGACATTGTGTGGGCATTTTGAAAATAGCATATCTTTTTGACTGTGCATCATATGAAGATGTGCTATGCATGAATGTTGATCAGCATGATGTTAACTGGCTAGTAGTTCCAGTTTTGACCATGAATAAAACTTCCAACATGATGTTAACACTGTTTGATAAGGTTGTGTTAATATAAATGACCTGCCTCTGAAAGTTGCAGTTTCTTATCTGAAACTGAACTTGGAGGTTCTTATCTGAAACTGAAACTTGCAGTTTCTTCTCTGAGAATCACATTGTCCGCACTTTTATACTCCTATGAAACTACATTTTTTAAGTGCTAAAAATAGATCTCTAGAATTCATAAAATACTTCATATCCTCAATACTGCGGGGGGGGGGGGGGGGGGGGGGGGGGGGGGGGGGGGGGGGGGGGGGGGGGGGGGGGGGGGGGGGGGGGGGGGGGGGGGGGGGGGGGGGGGGGGGGGGGGGGGGGGGGGGGGGGGGGGGGGGGGGGGGGGGGGGGGGGGGGGGGGGGGGGGGGGGGGGGGGGGGGGGGGGGGGGGGGGGGGGGGGGGGGGGGGGGGGGGGGGGGGGGGGGGGGGGGGGGGGGGGGGGGGGGGGGGGGGGGGGGGGGGGGGGGGGGGGGGGGGGGGGGGGGGGGGGGGGGGGGGGGGGGGGGGGGGGGGGGGGGGGGGGGGGGGGGGGGGGGGGGGGGGGGGGGGGGGGGGGGGGGGGGGGGGGGGGGGGGGGGGGGGGGGGGGGGGGGGGGGGGGGGGGGGGGGGGGGGGGGGGGGGGGGGGGGGGGGGGGGGGGGGGGGGGGGGGGGGGGGGGGGGGGGGGGGGGGGGGGGGGGGGGGGGGGGGGGGGGGGGGGGGGGGGGGGGGGGGGGGGGGGGGGGGGGGGGGGGGGGGGGGGGGGGGGGGGGGGGGGGGGGGGGGGGGGGGGGGGGGGGGGGGGGGGGGGGGGGGGGGGGGGGGGGGGGGGGGGGGGGGGGGGGGGGGGGGGGGGGGGGGGGGGGGGGGGGGGGGGGGGGGGGGGGGGGGGGGGGGGGGGGGGGGGGGGGGGGGGGGGGGGGGGGGGGGGGGGGGGGGGGGGGGGGGGGGGGGGGGGGGGGGGGGGGGGGGGGGGGGGGGGGGGGGGGGGGGGGGGGGGGGGGGGGGGGGGGGGGGGGGGGGGGGGGGGGGGGGGGGGGGGGGGGGGGGGGGGGGGGGGGGGGGGGGGGGGGGGGGGGGGGGGGGGGGGGGGGGGGGGGGGGGGGGGGGGGGGGGGGGGGGGGGGGGGGGGGGGGGGGGGGGGGGGGGGGGGGGGGGGGGGGGGGGGGGGGGGGGGGGGGGGGGGGGGGGGGGGGGGGGGGGGGGGGGGGGGGGGGGGGGGGGGGGGGGGGGGGGGGGGGGGGGGGGGGGGGGGGGGGGGGGGGGGGGGGGGGGGGGGGGGGGGGGGGGGGGGGGGGGGGGGGGGGGGGGGGGGGGGGGGGGGGGGGGGGGGGGGGGGGGGGGGGGGGGGGGGGGGGGGGGGGGGGGGGGGGGGGGGGGGGGGGGGGGGGGGGGGGGGGGGGGGGGGGGGGGGGGGGGGGGGGGGGGGGGGGGGGGGGGGGGGGGGGGGGGGGGGGGGGGGGGGGGGGGGGGGGGGGGGGGGGGGGGGGGGGGGGGGGGGGGGGGGGGGGGGGGGGGGGGGGGGGGGGGGGGGGGGGGGGGGGGGGGGGGGGGGGGGGGGGGGGGGGGGGGGGGGGGGGGGGGGGGGGGGGGGGGGGGGGGGGGGGGGGGGGGGGGGGGGGGGGGGGGGGGGGGGGGGGGGGGGGGGGGGGGGGGGGGGGGGGGGGGGGGGGGGGGGGGGGGGGGGGGGGGGGGGGGGGGGGGGGGGGGGGGGGGGGGGGGGGGGGGGGGGGGGGGGGGGGGGGGGGGGGGGGGGGGGGGGGGGGGGGGGGGGGGGGGGGGGGGGGGGGGGGGGGGGGGGGGGGGGGGGGGGGGGGGGGGGGGGGGGGGGGGGGGGGGGGGGGGGGGGGGGGGGGGGGGGGGGGGGGGGGGGGGGGGGGGGGGGGGGGGGGGGGGGGGGGGGGGGGGGGGGGGGGGGGGGGGGGGGGGGGGGGGGGGGGGGGGGGGGGGGGGGGGGGGGGGGGGGGGGGGGGGGGGGGGGGGGGGGGGGGGGGGGGGGGGGGGGGGGGGGGGGGGGGGGGGGGGGGGGGGGGGGGGGGGGGGGGGGGGGGGGGGGGGGGGGGGGGGGGGGGGGGGGGGGGGGGGGGGGGGGGGGGGGGGGGGGGGGGGGGGGGGGGGGGGGGGGGGGGGGGGGGGGGGGGGGGGGGGGGGGGGGGGGGGGGGGGGGGGGGGGGGGGGGGGGGGGGGGGGGGGGGGGGGGGGGGGGGGGGGGGGGGGGGGGGGGGGGGGGGGGGGGGGGGGGGGGGGGGGGGGGGGGGGGGGGGGGGGGGGGGGGGGGGGGGGGGGGGGGGGGGGGGGGGGGGGGGGGGGGGGGGGGGGGGGGGGGGGGGGGGGGGGGGGGGGGGGGGGGGGGGGGGGGGGGGGGGGGGGGGGGGGGGGGGGGGGGGGGGGGGGGGGGGGGGGGGGGGGGGGGGGGGGGGGGGGGGGGGGGGGGGGGGGGGGGGGGGGGGGGGGGGGGGGGGGGGGGGGGGGGGGGGGGGGGGGGGGGGGGGGGGGGGGGGGGGGGGGGGGGGGGGGGGGGGGGGGGGGGGGGGGGGGGGGGGGGGGGGGGGGGGGGGGGGGGGGGGGGGGGGGGGGGGGGGGGGGGGGGGGGGGGGGGGGGGGGGGGGGGGGGGGGGGGGGGGGGGGGGGGGGGGGGGGGGGGGGGGGGGGGGGGGGGGGGGGGGGGGGGGGGGGGGGGGGGGGGGGGGGGGGGGGGGGGGGGGGGGGGGGGGGGGGGGGGGGGGGGGGGGGGGGGGGGGGGGGGGGGGGGGGGGGGGGGGGGGGGGGGGGGGGGGGGGGGGGGGGGGGGGGGGGGGGGGGGGGGGGGGGGGGGGGGGGGGGGGGGGGGGGGGGGGGGGGGGGGGGGGGGGGGGGGGGGGGGGGGGGGGGGGGGGGGGGGGGGGGGGGGGGGGGGGGGGGGGGGGGGGGGGGGGGGGGGGGGGGGGGGGGGGGGGGGGGGGGGGGGGGGGGGGGGGGGGGGGGGGGGGGGGGGGGGGGGGGGGGGGGGGGGGGGGGGGGGGGGGGGGGGGGGGGGGGGGGGGGGGGGGGGGGGGGGGGGGGGGGGGGGGGGGGGGGGGGGGGGGGGGGGGGGGGGGGGGGGGGGGGGGGGGGGGGGGGGGGGGGGGGGGGGGGGGGGGGGGGGGGGGGGGGGGGGGGGGGGGGGGGGGGGGGGGGGGGGGGGGGGGGGGGGGGGGGGGGGGGGGGGGGGGGGGGGGGGGGGGGGGGGGGGGGGGGGGGGGGGGGGGGGGGGGGGGGGGGGGGGGGGGGGGGGGGGGGGGGGGGGGGGGGGGGGGGGGGGGGGGGGGGGGGGGGGGGGGGGGGGGGGGGGGGGGGGGGGGGGGGGGGGGGGGGGGGGGGGGGGGGGGGGGGGGGGGGGGGGGGGGGGGGGGGGGGGGGGGGGGGGGGGGGGGGGGGGGGGGGGGGGGGGGGGGGGGGGGGGGGGGGGGGGGGGGGGGGGGGGGGGGGGGGGGGGGGGGGGGGGGGGGGGGGGGGGGGGGGGGGGGGGGGGGGGGGGGGGGGGGGGGGGGGGGGGGGGGGGGGGGGGGGGGGGGGGGGGGGGGGGGGGGGGGGGGGGGGGGGGGGGGGGGGGGGGGGGGGGGGGGGGGGGGGGGGGGGGGGGGGGGGGGGGGGGGGGGGGGGGGGGGGGGGGGGGGGGGGGGGGGGGGGGGGGGGGGGGGGGGGGGGGGGGGGGGGGGGGGGGGGGGGGGGGGGGGGGGGGGGGGGGGGGGGGGGGGGGGGGGGGGGGGGGGGGGGGGGGGGGGGGGGAAAATACATAAATTGGGTTGCCGATGTTTCAGGAAAAATAAAACCTCGGATGGGAGGTCCATAGGCCGGTCGATACATGAGGCCCTCAAAACAATACTAACCGACATGTCGTGGGCTGCGCATGTTAAAAAAGAAAGCCTAGACGGGGCAGCCCAAAACCCAGCTGATACTTGCTGCCCCAGTGATAATAAATGATACATGCCAGCTCCCCGGCTTCGTTGTGAATTTATCTCCTATAGTAACTACGTTGAAGCACCTAAAAAAATGTAACTATGGTGACAAACCCGTGGGCCCCAACGTCAGTATAGCATTAGGAGGAAGTATTTTTTCGATGAGGCACTTGCTTGTGTACGGCCATAGACCTGGTGGGTCCCGACTGTCCGCCTCTCCATGTACAGTCCTCTCTAGATTCCTCTCGTTTGTTCAGCATGTTCACAACAGTAGACAGCGGCGCCACGGCAAGCGCACAAAGGCGCAGGAGGAGATCAGACCACCTGAGGCAGTGCCTTATTTGTAATGAAAGTACTGAACAAGCCCAGTGGCCAAGTGACACTACCTGACAGCTATTCCGCCCGGGTTCGATTCCACCTGATGCAGGGAAAATATCTCCAAATTTTTTGCCTCTGCCATTATTGGGGGGGGGGGGGGGGGGGGGGGGGGGGGGGGGGGGGGGGGGGGGGGGGGGGGGGGGGGGGGGGGGGGGGGGGGGGGGGGGGGGGGGGGGGGGGGGGGGGGGGGGGGGGGGGGGGGGGGGGGGGGGGGGGGGGGGGGGGGGGGGGGGGGGGGGGGGGGGGGGGGGGGGGGGGGGGGGGGGGGGGGGGGGGGGGGGGGGGGGGGGGGGGGGGGGGGGGGGGGGGGGGGGGGGGGGGGGGGGGGGGGGGGGGGGGGGGGGGGGGGGGGGGGGGGGGGGGGGGGGGGGGGGGGGGGGGGGGGGGGGGGGGGGGGGGGGGGGGGGGGGGGGGGGGGGGGGGGGGGGGGGGGGGGGGGGGGGGGGGGGGGGGGGGGGGGGGGGGGGGGGGGGGGGGGGGGGGGGGGGGGGGGGGGGGGGGGGGGGGGGGGGGGGGGGGGGGGGGGGGGGGGGGGGGGGGGGGGGGGGGGGGGGGGGGGGGGGGGGGGGGGGGGGGGGGGGGGGGGGGGGGGGGGGGGGGGGGGGGGGGGGGGGGGGGGGGGGGGGGGGGGGGGGGGGGGGGGGGGGGGGGGGGGGGGGGGGGGGGGGGGGGGGGGGGGGGGGGGGGGGGGGGGGGGGGGGGGGGGGGGGGGGGGGGGGGGGGGGGGGGGGGGGGGGGGGGGGGGGGGGGGGGGGGGGGGGGGGGGGGGGGGGGGGGGGGGGGGGGGGGGGGGGGGGGGGGGGGGGGGGGGGGGGGGGGGGGGGGGGGGGGGGGGGGGGGGGGGGGGGGGGGGGGGGGGGGGGGGGGGGGGGGGGGGGGGGGGGGGGGGGGGGGGGGGGGGGGGGGGGGGGGGGGGGGGGGGGGGGGGGGGGGGGGGGGGGGGGGGGGGGGGGGGGGGGGGGGGGGGGGGGGGGGGGGGGGGGGGGGGGGGGGGGGGGGGGGGGGGGGGGGGGGGGGGGGGGGGGGGGGGGGGGGGGGGGGGGGGGGGGGGGGGGGGGGGGGGGGGGGGGGGGGGGGGGGGGGGGGGGGGGGGGGGGGGGGGGGGGGGGGGGGGGGGGGGGGGGGGGGGGGGGGGGGGGGGGGGGGGGGGGGGGGGGGGGGGGGGGGGGGGGGGGGGGGGGGGGGGGGGGGGGGGGGGGGGGGGGGGGGGGGGGGGGGGGGGGGGGGGGGGGGGGGGGGGGGGGGGGGGGGGGGGGGGGGGGGGGGGGGGGGGGGGGGGGGGGGGGGGGGGGGGGGGGGGGGGGGGGGGGGGGGGGGGGGGGGGGGGGGGGGGGGGGGGGGGGGGGGGGGGGGGGGGGGGGGGGGGGGGGGGGGGGGGGGGGGGGGGGGGGGGGGGGGGGGGGGGGGGTACTTATCTCTACTTTGCTGCATCACCCTTTCCTCTTCAAGGGAAAAATCAACACAAGCTCAAGAAGTAGCAGTTGTGTGCGTAGATGACAATGGGGACCCACATGTCAGTAATGACAGAGGCAGAAATTTGGGGATATTTTCACTGCATCAGGTGGAATCAAACCCGGGCGGAGCAGCTGTTGGGGAGTGGAACTTGACCACTGAGCTACTTCAATACTTTCGCTAGAAAATAGGCACAGCTTCTACCACTACTGTAGGACGTCTTCCCCGGCTCCGGTGCATTCTCGTCCGGGGCCTGGACATCAACTGGGTTGTGGGCTGCCCAGTCTAGGCTTTCTTTTTTAACATGCGCAACCCACGACATGCCGGTTTGTATTTTTTTGAGGGCCGTCATGTATCGACCGGCCTATGGGCCTCCCATCCTAGGTTTTATTTTTTTCTTAAACATCCGCAACCCAACTTATATTTTTTTTGAAGAAAACGCAGAGGTCTGTTCTATTTTCTATATAAGAATAGGAACGCCAGGTCCAACTTATGTTTCCCTTCTAACGGGGGGGGGGGGGGGGGGGGGGGGGGGGGGGGGGGGGGGGGGGGGGGGGGGGGGGGGGGGGGGGGGGGGGGGGGGGGGGGGGGGGGGGGGGGGGGGGGGGGGGGGGGGGGGGGGGGGGGGGGGGGGGGGGGGGGGGGGGGGGGGGGGGGGGGGGGGGGGGGGGGGGGGGGGGGGGGGGGGGGGGGGGGGGGGGGGGGGGGGGGGGGGGGGGGGGGGGGGGGGGGGGGGGGGGGGGGGGGGGGGGGGGGGACTTGTTCTCGTAGGCTAACTAACCAAATCATAGGATCTAACACGAGACCGGATAAACACCGCGCCCCCGCCGCGTCTATCTATATAAGCTAATCCCTCGACCTCAACCGACTCCCAAATCTCAATTGCTTTGGCTCTCTCTCTCCCTCCCTTTCGCCGCGTGCGCCGTCCAATCCAAACCAATCCCAAGTCCCCACCCGCTCGCGGCGAGCAAAGCAAGATGATTTCCCCGGACGCGGCCCGCAACGTCGTCGGCAATGTCATCTCCTTCGGCCTCGGTGCGCTGTTCGGCCTCGTCCTGTACGCCTGCTACTACAGGCCGACCCCCAAGAAGGAGAAGAGCGTAAAGCTCAAATGTGATTGAAGGCTCCTGGCTCCTTGACTGCAATAACAAGTGCTAGCTACAGTAAGAACAAGGGAATCTAGAGACCGAGACTGAAAGAAAAGGCTAGGCTACTTCTATTCGTTATTCGTTTCCCATATGATTTTCCATATTTTACCATAAAAAATAGGATGTTTTTAGCCATTTATTGTTAGTACTGAAATCAGGCATAAAGGATTTTACGGGAGGTAAAGAAGTTATTTCAACAACGTTCCTGTCATCAAATCCTGATTCAACAAAGCCATGCCAGCTGTGTTGGTCGTTCCTCCGATTCAAAGTTCTCTTGGATTCCAAAAAGCATCGCTACCCGCATACTGAAGTTGCTTAAATCTATTGAATTCCACCTCTGCACCTCTTTCTTGGGGCATAGGTGAACCTATAATTGATAGTAGAGCGTATGCTAAATCCCCAACCCTCATGATGCACTTCGTTTGATTCATTCCGCTTATCGTACCACTTAGAGCTTTCAAACCCTTTTCTTAGCGCTGCGGTAATATGTTGTTATTTATAAATAGGAATGGTATGTTTAATAGCTCGCATATGTGTGTTTCAGATTCTATAGTACTCGGTTCTTCTGTTCGACGAGTTCTTATTTTCCTAGGTCTAATAATATGTTTACTGGTTCGTTTTCACCGGAGGAGGCAGCTAGAAATCCTGTTTTGTCAGTAGGTTGGCGTACAAGGAGCTTAAAGGTGATGGATAAGGCTTTCACCCATCCGATACTGAGTAATCCGTTAATCGATCCCCAAGGGAAGGGTACTTGTATCTATAGCACATTGGTGTTTCAAGCAGGCCAGCCCACTCTTAACAACAATGCAATCAGTCCATTCACTGGGGGGGGGGGGGGGGGGGGGGGGGGGGGGGGGGGGGGGGGGGGGGGGGGGGGGGGGGGGGGGGGGGGGGGGGGGGGGGGGGGGGGGGGGGGGGGGGGGGGGGGGGGGGGGGGGGGGGGGGGGGGGGGGGGGGGGGGGGGGGGGGGGGGGGGGGGGGGGGGGGGGGGGGGGGGGGGGGGGGGGGGGGGGGGGGGGGGGGGGGGGGGGGGGGGGGGGGGGGGGGGGGGGGGGGGGGGGGGGGGGGGGGGGGGGGGGGGGGGGGGGGGGGGGGGGGGGGGGGGGGGGGGGGGGGGGGGGGGGGGGGGGGGGGGGGGGGGGGGGGGGGGGGGGGGGGGGGGGGGGGGGGGGGGGGGGGGGGGGGGGGGGGGGGGGGGGGGGGGGGGGGGGGGGGGGGGGGGGGGGGGGGGGGGGGGGGGGGGGGGGGGGGGGGGGGGGGGGGGGGGGGGGGGGGGGGGGGGGGGGGGGGGGGGGGGGGGGGGGGGGGGGGGGGGGGGGGGGGGGGGGGGGGGGGGGGGGGGGGGGGGGGGGGGGGGGGGGGGGGGGGGGGGGGGGGGGGGGGGGGGGGGGGGGGGGGGGGGGGGGGGGGGGGGGGGGGGGGGGGGGGGGGGGGGGGGGGGGGGGGGGGGGGGGGGGGGGGGGGGGGGGGGGGGGGGGGGGGGGGGGGGGGGGGGGGGGGGGGGGGGGGGGGGGGGGGGGGGGGGGGGGGGGGGGGGGGGGGGGGGGGGGGGGGGGGGGGGGGGGGGGGGGGGGGGGGGGGGGGGGGGGGGGGGGGGGGGGGGGGGGGGGGGGGGGGGGGGGGGGGGGGGGGGGGGGGGGGGGGGGGGGGGGGGGGGGGGGGGGGGGGGGGGGGGGGGGGGGGGGGGGGGGGGGGGGGGGGGGGGGGGGGGGGGGGGGGGGGGGGGGGGGGGGGGGGGGGGGGGGGGGGGGGGGGGGGGGGGGGGGGGGGGGGGGGGGGGGGGGGGGGGGGGGGGGGGGGGGGGGGGGGGGGGGGGGGGGGGGGGGGGGGGGGGGGGGGGGGGGGGGGGGGGGGGGGGGGGGGGGGGGGGGGGGGGGGGGGGGGGGGGGGGGGGGGGGGGGGGGGGGGGGGGGGGGGGGGGGGGGGGGGGGGGGGGGGGGGGGGGGGGGGGGGGGGGGGGGGGGGGGGGGGGGGGGGGGGGGGGGGGGGGGGGGGGGGGGGGGGGGGGGGGGGGGGGGGGGGGGGGGGGGGGGGGGGGGGGGGGGGGGGGGGGGGGGGGGGGGGGGGGGGGGGGGGGGGGGGGGGGGGGGGGGGGGGGGGGGGGGGGGGGGGGGGGGGGGGGGGGGGGGGGGGGGGGGGGGGGGGGGGGGGGGGGGGGGGGGGGGGGGGGGGGGGGGGGGGGGGGGGGGGGGGGGGGGGGGGGGGGGGGGGGGGGGGGGGGGGGGGGGGGGGGGGGGGGGGGGGGGGGGGGGGGGGGGGGGGGGGGGGGGGGGGGGGGGGGGGGGGGGGGGGGGGGGGGGGGGGGGGGGGGGGGGGGGGGGGGGGGGGGGGGGGGGGGGGGGGGGGGGGGGGGGGGGGGGGGGGGGGGGGGGGGGGGGGGGGGGGGGGGGGGGGGGGGGGGGGGGGGGGGGGGGGGGGGGGGGGGGGGGGGGGGGGGGGGGGGGGGGGGGGGGGGGGGGGGGGGGGGGGGGGGGGGGGGGGGGGGGGGGGGGGGGGGGGGGGGGGGGGGGGGGGGGGGGGGGGGGGGGGGGGGGGGGGGGGGGGGGGGGGGGGGGGGGGGGGGGGGGGGGGGGGGGGGGGGGGGGGGGGGGGGGGGGGGGGGGGGGGGGGGGGGGGGGGGGGGGGGGGGGGGGGGGGGGGGGGGGGGGGGGGGGGGGGGGGGGGGGGGGGGGGGGGGGGGGGGGGGGGGGGGGGGGGGGGGGGGGGGGGGGGGGGGGGGGGGGGGGGGGGGGGGGGGGGGGGGGGGGGGGGGGGGGGGGGGGGGGGGGGGGGGGGGGGGGGGGGGGGGGGGGGGGGGGGGGGGGGGGGGGGGGGGGGGGGGGGGGGGGGGGGGGGGGGGGGGGGGGGGGGGGGGGGGGGGGGGGGGGGGGGGGGGGGGGGGGGGGGGGGGGGGGGGGGGGGGGGGGAGCTATACACACTAGTGGATAAGTGTGCTCGGATGGAGGAAGGAAGTTTCCCGGAGAGGTAGATTGCACCAATGTTGATTCAGAGGATGAAGATGAATCAACCAATCAGAGAAAGGGCAAGAAGCGCAGTAATATAAGAAGCCAAGAGAGTGATGACTGTGGAAGGTTCGGGCACACCTAGTACCGGCAAGAAGGCCAAGGCCGTGGCCCCCGGCAAGGAAGCTGCCGCTTGCACTGCCTGCCAGGATGCCGCTGCCGCCGAGAAAGCTAGGAAAGGTGATGGGCCGTACTGCAAACACTACAAAAAAAAGACACATCCGTGACATTTTGGGCCGAACGAAAAAACTTTCTGTCATACTTATGACACTTCTATGACGATAATTGTGACAAAACCCGGTATCATCATAGATGTGGTGGGGTCCTACTTCTATGACAAAAAATCATGACAGAAAATGGGCTTTTCGTCCTGGGCGGGCCGGAGACGCAGCTGCATGACATTCTTTGGGCCGTCCATGACGGAAAAAAACGTGGTAGAAGCGAGGGCAAGGAAAATATCGGGGTGTTCCCGATTAGGGTGGGTGGTCGGGGCCGAGCGATGCGTGTTTCTCTCATACACGCACGCGCGTGGGGTGCGAGGCGTTAGGCTCTAGCTGAACCCGAGCGAGGCGTTGGGCTCTAACTGAACCCGAGCGATTGCACTGCAGGCTACGCGTTACTGAACCCGAGCGATCGATCGATGGCTGTTAACTGAACCCGATCGAGCGATTCCTTCGCTACTATTGCTAACTGAAGCCGATCGATGCTGCCTCTGGATGAACGGTGAGCGTTGCGGGGGGGTTTGGATGAACAGTTCCCGGTGGGAGTGGATGAACAGGACCCCGTGGTGTTGCCTCTGGATGAATAGGACCCCGATCGATCGAGCCGGTTGGGGCTGGATGAACAGGACCCCGTGGAGGGCAGGATGAACAGGACCACCCCGTGGAGGGCAGGATGAACAGTAGCCTGTGGAGGGGTGGTTGAACAGGAGCCCATGGAGAGGGCTGGTTGAACAGTAGCCGATGGAGTAGCACGCGGTGGAGGCTAGACGAACAGGAGCCCGTGGATGAACAGTCGCAGGTGGAGGCTGGAGGAGGTCGACGGTGGATGAACAGTAGCCCGTGGAGGCTGGAGGAGGTCGACGGTGGAGATGAATAGTATCCCGTGGAGTCCCGTTTTGCGGTACGCCATACCCCTCCCGATGAACAGAACCCCTGTTTCGACCGTAGCACTCCAACACAAGTCCATTTCCTCCGTTTTGCGGTACGCCACACCCCTCCCGATCAACAGGACCCCCGTTTCGACCGTAGGAGGTCCGTTTCCTCCGTTTTGCGGTACGCCAGACCCCTCCCGATGAACAGGATCCCATTTCCACTGTGGCCGGTCGAACACAAGGCCGTTTCCTCCGTTCTGCGGTACGCCAGGCCTCATTTCCATTGGCTGTTCCGTCCAAGCCCTCCCGATGAACACGACGACGCATTCCGTTCCGACCCAGCCGGTTGGCTCCCCATGAACACGACGACGACGCAGTTTCTCCGTTCCGACCCAGCCATGTACACGAGCCCTGGCCGTACATATGCGCGAGTAGGTGTTCCAGACCCTGCCCGTATGTACGTACGTGGCTGTATTTTCTTTCTTGCACACTGGCCGCTGTACGTACGTGTACATGCTATGTGCGCGCCTCTACTATGACACGTGCGCGCCTCTACATCGACCAGTATGTACGTACACGTTCGCGACCAGAATGACAACGCTACGTACGCTTTGACCAGGTGGGTCCCGACTGTCAGGCACTTCCTTGCGTGCGAAGATGTAGCTGGTGGGTTCCAGCAGTCAGGGGGGCGAATCGGTTTTTTTTTGCCCGGACGCACTTCCTTGCGTGCGAAGATGTAGCTGGTGGGTCCTAGAAGTCAGGGGGAAACATTTTTTTCGCGAAATACGGTGGCCCGTCCGGTGGGTCCCCGCTGTTAGGTGGAGGAATAATTATTTTGCGCGTAATAAGGAGGCACTTCCTTGCTGCGGCCGTGGACCCAGCTGTCAGCCTCTCCACGTACAGTCCACGTCCGATGGAAGCCGTTCCTTGACCACGTTGACCATACCGCGCCGAGAGCACCAGGGCGGTGGACGATGGCGAGGCCTAGGAAGGGGACGACGCGGAGCCAGGGAAGACGCGATAGTGGATGCCCATGCGTAGAGGAGTATGAGGGTTCACTGGTTCGCTGCGGTGTGAGGCTGCCGTCGCCGCAGAATAACAGGGGGTGTGGGTGAGTAAAGGGATGGCCTGGCCAGCAGTGGGAGTAGTAGGGGGCGGTGAGGCCTCCGCTGCATCGCAGCCGGCCACGGGAGGCAGGAGCACGAGGCACGACCGGCGCTGGTTTGGGCGGCTGGAGCAAGAAGACCAGAGGTTGAAGAAGCACTACGGCCGTTGGATGGACATCGTACGGTCACTGGAGCTAGAATCGTGCATATTGACTAAGTTGACAAAGCCCTCCATCCCCGTCAACTTAGTAGGCCCACAAGTCAGCCTGCCACTATACTGGGTCCCAGCTAGCAGGGGGAGTATTCTTTTTTTTCTGCGTAATAAGGAGGCACTTCCTTGCGTGCAAAGATATAGCTGGTGGGTCTAAGCTGTCAGCGGCGGTAACATTTTTTTCACGAAATACAGAGGCCCTTTCGGTGGGTCCCAGATGTCAGGTGGAGGAATCATTATTTTGCGCGTAATAAGGAGGCATTTCCTTGCGTGCGGCCGTGGACCCAGCTGTCAGCCTCTCCACGTACAGTCCACTTCAGATGCACGTCGGTCGTTGACCACGTTGACCAGGCCGCGCCGAGAGCACCAGGGCGGTGGACGACGGCGAGGCCTAGGAAGGGAACGACACGGAGGCAGGGAAGACTCGGCAATTGTTTCCCACACGGAGGGGAGTACGACTGTACGAGGGTTTAATGGTTCGTCTGCCGTCGCCGGAGAATAACAGCAGGTGTGGGTGAGTAGAGGGATGGCTAGGCCAGCGATGGGAGTACGGTGGGGCGGTGAGGCCTGCGTGGCAGCACAGCCGGCCGCGGGGAGGAGAGAGTAGGCAGTCCCGCCGGCGCTTGTTTGAGCGGCTGGAGCAGGAAGAGCAGAGATTGAAGAAGCACGACGGCCGTTGGATGGACATCCCACAGTCACTGCTTGTGCGTCAACCTTTTTTTTTAGGAAAGCCTCAAATCTGTGGAAAACATCATACAACCCATCTGCCATTATTTCTAATAATTTACAGCCCATTTGCTAATTCTTAAGGTTTTTTTTTGGAGCCCATATTCTTTTTGTTAGCATTACAGCCCATATTGTGGCCACAGTTAAAAAATTATATGAAATTTTGCATATTTCGGTGCGGTCCGAACTGTTTTTGGGGGGGGGGGGGGGGGGGGGGGGGGGGGGGGGGGGGGGGGGGGGGGGGGGGGGGGGGGGGGGGGGGGGGGGGGGGGGGGGGGGGGGGGGGGGGGCACATGTGTGGCACTGCATTTGGTCACATTGGAGAAACCCGCATGGAAAAATTCCATTATGATGGATTTTGAATCATCTGACACTTGCAACTTTTCTCCGAAAAGTGAAGTGATTGAAATACCGTTCACATGCCATAAGGAACGAGAAACAAACTTAGTGGTGATCATACATTTTGATCCGTGTAGTTCAATAAATGTTGTTGCAAGTTTGCAATGCCGAAGACAATCTGCACGCCGGACTTATCGTCATTGAAGCCTGGTTCAGGGGCTACTGAGGGAGTCCTGGATTAGGGGGTATCCGGACAGCCGGATTATATCCTTTGGCCGGACTGTTGGACTATGGAGATACAAGATTGAAGACTTTGTCCTGTGTCCGGATGGGACTCTCCTTGGCGTGGAAGGCAAGCTTGGCAATACGGATGTGTAGATCTCCTTCCTTGTAACCGACTCTGTGTAACCCTAGCCCTCTCCGGTGTCTATATAAACCGGAGGGTTTTAGTCCGTAGGACAACATACAATCATACCATAGGCTAGCTTCTAGGGTTTAGCCTCTCCAATCTCATGGTTGATCAACTCTTGTACTACTCATATTATCAAGAATAATCAAGCAGGACGTAGGGTTTTGCCTCCATTAAGAGGGCCTGAACCTGGGTAAAACATTGTGTCCCCTGCCTCCTCTTACCATCCGCCTTAGACAAAAAGTTCGGGACCCCCTACCCGAGATCCGCCGGTTTTGACACCGACAATGGTAATCACTAATTCTTGGGTATTATGAGTTATCGCAAAGGGGGGGGGGGGGGGGGGGGGGGGGGGGGGGGGGGGGGGGGGGGGGGGGGGGGGGGGGGGGGGGGGGGGGGGGGGGGGGGGGGGGGGGGGGGGGGGGGGGGGGGGGGGGGGGGGGGGGGGGGGGGGGGGGGGGGGGGGGGGGGGGGGGGGGGGGGGGGGGGGGGGGGGGGGGGGGGGGGGGGGGGGGGGGGGGGGGGGGGGGGGGGGGGGGGGGGGGGGGGGGGGGGGGGGGGGGGGGGGGGGGGGGGGGGGGGGGGGGGGGGGGGGGGGGGGGGGGGGGGGGGGGGGGGGGGGGGGGGGGGGGGGGGGGGGGGGGGGGGGGGGGGGGGGGGGGGGGGGGGGGGGGGGGGGGGGGGGGGGGGGGGGGGGGGGGGGGGGGGGGGGGGGGGGGGGGGGGGGGGGGGGGGGGGGGGGGGGGGGGGGGGGGGGGGGGGGGGGGGGGGGGGGGGGGGGGGGGGGGGGGGGGGGGGGGGGCGCTTCAAGATTAGAAAGTATAGAAAATATGCCATTCATACCGAGGCTTGGTACCATTATGCCGTTGGATCAATTGTTACCTTGGTTGCGATTATGATCGCATTTGTTGTTGCATTGAAATGTTTTACATAGTTTCAATGTATGGTTTAATTAGATGCTCTGGAGAGCTATATGTTGTTCAATGAGAACTATGTATGTACTTTGGTTTTAATGTGATGATGAACTTCTATTAATTTGGTCACTTATCTATTCATGATGTTTTGTAATGGTTTTTGACACAATTATATATAATGCACGCAGATGAACCGGCAATGGATGTACGGTGACAGACGCACCTCCGAGTACATTAAGGGCGTGCATAATTTTCTCGAAGTGACTGAGGCAAACAAGCAGAATGGTTTTATGTGTTGTCCATGCCCTATATGTGGGAATACAAAGTCTTACTCTGACCGGAAAATCCTTCACACCCACCTGCTTGAGAAGGGTTTCATGCCACACTATAATGTTTGGACCAGGCACGGAGAAATAGGGGTTATGATGGAAGACAGCGAAGAAGAAGAGGACGATGACAACTATGTGCCCCCTGAATACGGTGATGCTGCAACGGGGGAAGCTGAAGATCAAGAGGAACGAGACGATGTGCCCGATGATGATCTCCGCCGGGTCATTGTTGATGCAAGGAGACAGTGCGAAAGTGAAAAGGAGAAGCTGAAGTTCGATCGCATGTTAGAGGATCACCAAAAAGGGTTGTACCCCAATTGCGAAGATGGCAACACAAAGCTCGGTACCGTACTGGAATTGCTACAGTGGAAGGCAGAGAATGCTGTGCCTGACAAAGGATTTGAGAAGCTACTGAAAATATTGAAGAAGAAGCTTCCAAAGGATAACGAATTGCCCGACAGTACGTACGCAGCAAAGAAGGTCGTATGCCCTTTAGGATTGGAGGTGCAGAAGATACATGCATGCCCTAATGACTGCATCCTGTACCGCGGTGCATACGAGGATTTGAACGCATGCCCGGTATGCGGTGCATTGCGGTATAAGATCAGACGAGATGACCCTGGTGATGTTGACGGCGATCCCCCCAGGAAGAGGGTTCCTGCCAAGGTGATGTGGTATGCTCCTATAATACCATGGTTGAAATGTCTGTTCAGAAACAAAGAGCATGCCAAGTTGATGCGATGGCATAGAGAGGACCGTAAGAAAGACCGAAAGTTGAGAGCACCCGCTGACGGGTCGCAGTGGAGAAAAATCGAGAGAAAGTACCAGGCTGAGTTTGCAGGTGACCCAAGGACTGTATGGTTTGGTTTAAGCACAGACAGCATTAATCCTTTCGGGGAGCAGAGCAGCAATCACAACACCTGGCCCGTGAATCTATGTATCTATAACCTTCCTCCTTGGCTGTGCATGAAGCGGAAGTTCATTATGGGGGGGGGGGGGGGGGGGGGGGGGGGGGGGGGGGGGGGGGGGGGGGGGGGGGGGGGGGGGGGGGGGGGGGGGGGGGGGGGGGGGGGGGGGGGGGGGGGGGGGGGGGGGGGGGGGGGGGGGGGGGGGGGGGGGGGGGGGGGGGGGGGGGGGGGGGGGGGGGGGGGGGGGGGGGGGGGGGGGGGGGGGGGGGGGGGGGGGGGGGGGGGGGGGGGGGGGGGGGGGGGGGGGGGGGGGGGGGGGGGGGGGGGGGGGGGGGGGGGGGGGGGGGGGGGGGGGGGGGGGGGGGGGGGGGGGGGGGGGGGGGGGGGGGGGGGGGGGGGGGGGGGGGGGGGGGGGGGGGGGGGGGGGGGGGGGGGGGGGGGGGGGGGGGGGGGGGGGGGGGGGGGGGGGGGGGGGGGGGGGGGGGGGGGGGGGGGGGGGGGGGGGGGGGGGGGGGGGGGGGGGGGGGGGGGGGGGGGGGGGGGGGGGGGGGGGGGGGGGGGGGGGGGGGGGGGGGGGGGGGGGGGGGGGGGGGGGGGGGGGGGGGGGGGGGGGGGGGGGGGGGGGGGGGGGGGGGGGGGGGGGGGGGGGGGGGGGGGGGGGGGGGGGGGGGGGGGGGGGGGGGGGGGGGGGGGGGGGGGGGGGGGGGGGGGGGGGGGGGGGGGGGGGGGGGGGGGGGGGGGGGGGGGGGGGGGGGGGGGGGGGGGGGGGGGGGGGGGGGGGGGGGGGGGGGGGGGGGGGGGGGGGGGGGGGGGGGGGGGGGGGGGGGGGGGGGGGGGGGGGGGGGGGGGGGGGGGGGGGGGGGGGGGGGGGGGGGGGGGGGGGGGGGGGGGGGGGGGGGGGGGGGGGGGGGGGGGGGGGGGGGGGGGGGGGGGGGGGGGGGGGGGGGGGGGGGGGGGGGGGGGGGGGGGGGGGGGGGGGGGGGGGGGGGGGGGGGGGGGGGGGGGGGGGGGGGGGGGGGGGGGGGGGGGGGGGGGGGGGGGGGGGGGGGGGGGGGGGGGGGGGGGGGGGGGGGGGGGGGGGGGGGGGGGGGGGGGGGGGGGGGGGGGGGGGGGGGGGGGGGGGGGGGGGGGGGGGGGGGGGGGGGGGGGGGGGGGGGGGGGGGGGGGGGGGGGGGGGGGGGGGGGGGGGGGGGGGGGGGGGGGGGGGGGGGGGGGGGGGGGGGGGGGGGGGGGGGGGGGGGGGGGGGGGGGGGGGGGGGGGGGGGGGGGGGGGGGGGGGGGGGGGGGGGGGGGGGGGGGGGGGGGGGGGGGGGGGGGGGGGGGGGGGGGGGGGGGGGGGGGGGGGGGGGGGGGGGGGGGGGGGGGGGGGGGGGGGGGGGGGGGGGGGGGGGGGGGGGGGGGGGGGGGGGGGGGGGGGGGGGGGGGGGGGGGGGGGGGGGGGGGGGGGGGGGGGGGGGGGGGGGGGGGGGGGGGGGGGGGGGGGGGGGGGGGGGGGGGGGGGGGGGGGGGGGGGGGGGGGGGGGGGGGGGGGGGGGGGGGGGGGGGGGGGGGGGGGGGGGGGGGGGGGGGGGGGGGGGGGGGGGGGGGGGGGGGGGGGGGGGGGGGGGGGGGGGGGGGGGGGGGGGGGGGGGGGGGGGGGGGGGGGGGGGGGGGGGGGGGGGGGGGGGGGGGGGGGGGGGGGGGGGGGGGGGGGGGGGGGGGGGGGGGGGGGGGGGGGGGGGGGGGGGGGGGGGGGGGGGGGGGGGGGGGGGGGGGGGGGGGGGGGGGGGGGGGGGGGGGGGGGGGGGGGGGGGGGGGGGGGGGGGGGGGGGGGGGGGGGGGGGGGGGGGGGGGGGGGGGGGGGGGGGGGGGGGGGGGGGGGGGGGGGGGGGGGGGGGGGGGGGGGGGGGGGGGGGGGGGGGGGGGGGGGGGGGGGGGGGGGGGGGGGGGGGGGGGGGGGGGGGGGGGGGGGGGGGGGGGGGGGGGGGGGGGGGGGGGGGGGGGGGGGGGGGGGGGGGGGGGGGGGGGGGGGGGGGGGGGGGGGGGGGGGGGGGGGGGGGGGGGGGGGGGGGGGGGGGGGGGGGGGGGGGGGGGGGGGGGGGGGGGGGGGGGGGGGGGGGGGGGGGGGGGGGGGGGGGGGGGGGGGGGGGGGGGGGGGGGGGGGGGGGGGGGGGGGGGGGGGGGGGGGGGGGGGGGGGGGGGGGGGGCACCCGCTGACGGGTCGCAGTGGAGAAAAATCGAGAGAAAGTACCAGGCTGAGTTTGCAGGTGAGCCAAGGAACGTATGGTTTGGTTTAAGCGCGGATGGCATTAATCCTTTTGGGGAGCAGAGCAGCAATCACAGCACCTGGCCCGTGACTCTATGTATCTATAACCTTCCTCCTTGGCTGTGCATGAAGCGAAAGTTCATTATGATGCCAGTACTCATCCAAGGCCCTAAGCAACCTGGCAACGACATTGATGTGTACCTAAGGCCATTAGTTGAAGAACTTTTACAGCTGTGGAATGGAAACGGTGTACGTGTGTGGGATGAGCACAGATAGGAGGAATTTGACCTGCATGCATTGCTGTTTGTAACCATCAATGATTGGCCTGCTCTCAGTAACCATTCAGGACAGACAAACAAGGGATACCACGCATGCACGCACTGTTTAGCTGACACCGAAAGTATATACCTGGACAAATGCAGGAAGAATGTGTACCTGGGGCATCGTCGATTTCTTCCGACCAACCATCAATGTTGAAAGAAAGGCAAGCATTTCAAAGGCAAGGCAGATCACCGGAAGAAGCCCGCCATGCGTACCGGTGATCACGTACTTGCTATGGTCAATGATTTACACGTAATCTTTGGAAAGGGTCCCGGCGGACTATCTATTCCGAATGACGCTGAGGGACGCGCTCCCATGTGGAAGAAGAAATCTATATTTTGGGACCTACCCTACTAGAAAGACCTAGAGGTCCGCTCATCAATCGACGTGATGCACGTGACAAAGAACCTTTGCGTGAACCTGCTAGGCTTCTTGGGCGTGTATGGAAAGACAAAAGATACACCGGAGGCACGGGAGGACCTGCAACGTTGGCACGAAAAAGACAGCATGCCTCGAAAGCAGTATGAAGGTCCTGCCAGCTACGCTCTTACCAAAGAAGAGAAGGAAATCTTCTTTGAATGCCTGCTCAGTATGAAGGTCCTGTCTGGCTTCTCGTCGAATATAAAGGGAATAATAAATATGGCAGAGAAAAAGTTCCAAAACCTAAAGTCTCATGACTGCCACGTGATTATGACGCAACTGCTTCCGGTTGCATTGAGGGGGCTTCTACCGAAAAACGTTCGATTAGCCATTGTGAAGCTATGTGCATTCCTCAATGCAATCTCTTAGAAGGTGATCGATCCAGAAATCATACCAAGGCTAAGGAGTGATGTGGCGCAATGTCTTGTCAGTTTCGAGCTGGTGTTCCCACCATCCTTAATATCATGACGCACGTCCTAGTTCATCTAGTCGATGAGATTGTCGTTCTGGGCCCCGTATTTCTACACAATATGTTCCCCTTTGAGAGGTTCATGGGAGTCCTAAAGAAATATGTCCGTAACCACGCTAGGCCAGAAGGAAGCATCTCCATGGGCCATCAAACAGAGGATGTCATTGGGTTTTCTGTTGACTTCATTCCTGACCTTAAGAAGATTGGTCTCCCTCAATCGCGGTATGAGGGGAGACTGACTGGAAAAGGCACGCTAGGGGGGACTCAATAATATGCAGGGACGAGCATTCTTGGTCTCAAGCACACTACACAGTTCTACAGAACTCTACCTTGGTGACCCCGTATGTCGATGAACACAAGAACATTCTGCGCTCCAAACACCTGGAGCAGTGTGACGACTGGATTACATGTGAACACATTAGGACTTTCGGCAGTTGGTTGGAAACACGTCTCAGAGGTGACAACACTATTTTTGATGAGCTGTACTCGTTGTCCAGGGGACCATCTTCGACTGTATTGACTTACAAAGGATACGAGATAAATGGGAATACATTTTACACGATCACCCAAGATCAAAAGAGCACCAACCAAAACAGCGGTGTCCGCTTTGATGCAGCAACCAAGAGGGGAAAGGGCACATATTATGGTTACATAGTGGACATATGGGAACTTGACTACGGACATGATTTTAAGGTCCCTTTGTTTAAGTGCAAATGGGTCAATCTGTCAGGAGGCGGGGTACAGGTAGAGCCACATTACGGAATGACAACAGTGGATCTGAACAATCTTGGGTACACAGACGAACCATTCGTCCTAGCCAATGATGTGGCGCAGGTTTTCTATGTGAAGGACATGTCTACCAAACCGAGAAAAAGAAAAGATAAGGAAGCGAATACATCATACGATGAGCCAAAGCGCCACATAGTTCTTTCAAGGAAAAGAGACATCGTGGGAGTGGAGGGTAAGACAGACATGTCTGAAGATTATGAAAAGTTTCATGAAATTCCTCTCTTCAAAGTCAAGGCTGACCCAAGCACCCTGTTAAGCGATGAAGAATATCCATGGTTACGGCGCAATAAGCAAAGGACACAAGCGAAGAAAAAGTGAAGACAGATGAAGTCAGAAAGGGTTGAAAATTGATGATGTGGCTTTGAATGGTTCATTTTGAGCACACAAAAAGTCTGGAGTTCAAATAAGTTCAAAAAAATGAAATCCCTTTGTAACAGATGAGTTTTTGTCCGAAACCCTAATACTTCGAAAGAGATTGTCCATTTTGTACACGAAGTGCATCTAGTTTTTTCCGTAACCCTCTCAACTTTTTAGCACATGCTATGTGGGTGAAATGATGATATCATGCCAATTTTCAACCTCTCCATAGTTCATTTGAAGTGCTTTTCAATTTCAGGGTCATTTAGCTCAAAAAAATCAGTAAATGCATGAAAAATAACAGATGAAGTCAGAAAGGGTTGAAAATTGATGATGTGGCTTTGAATGGTTTATTTTGAACACACAAAAAGTCTGGAGTTCAAATAAGTTCAGAAAAAAATGAAATCCTTTTGTAACAGATGAGTTTTCGTCTGAAACCCTGATACTTCGAAGGAGATTGTCCATTTTGTACACGAAGTGCATCCAGTTTTTGCCGTAACCCTCTCAACTTTTTAGCACATGCCATGTGGGTGAAATGATGATATCATGCCAATTTTCAACCTCTTCAGAGTTCATTTGAAGTGCTTTTCAATTTCAGGGTCATTTAGCTCAAAAAAATCAGTAAATGCATGAAAAATAACAGATGAAGTCAGAAAGGGTTGAAAAATTGATGATGTGGCTTTGAATGGTTCATTTTGAGCACACAAAAAGTCTGGAGTTCAAATAAGTTCAAAAAAATAAAATCCCTTTGTAACAGATGAGTTTTTGTCCGAAACGCTGATACTTCGAAAGAGATTGTCCATTTTGTACACGAAGTGCATCCAATTTTTGCCGTAACCCTCTCAACTTTTTAGCACATGCTATGTGGGTGAAATGATGATATCATGCCAATTTTCAACCTCTTCAGAGTTCATTTGAAGTGCTTTTCAATTTCAGGGTCATTTAGCTCAAAAAAATCAGTAAATGCATAAAAAATAATAGATGAAGTCAGAAAGGGTTGAAAATTGATGATGTGGCTTTGAATGGTTCATTTTGAATACACAAAAAGTCTGGAGTTCAAATAAGTTCAAAAAAATGAAATCCCTTTGTAACAGATGAGTTTTCGTCCGAAACCCTGATACTTCGAAAGAGATTGTCCATTTTGTACACGAAGTGCATCCAGTTTTTGCCGTAACCCTCTCAAATTTTTAGCACATGCTATGTGGGTGAAATGATGATACCATGCCAATTTTCAACCTCTTCAAAGTTCATCTGAAGTGTTTTTCAATTTCAGGGTCATTTAGCTCAAAAAAAAATCAGTAAATGCATGAAAAATAACAGATGAAGTCAGAAAGGGTTGAAAATTGATGATGCCCCCCCCCCCCCCCCCCCCCCCCCCCCCCCCCCCCCCCCCCCCCCCCCCCCCCCCCCCCCCCCCCCCCCCCCCCCCCCCCCCCCCCCCCCCCCCCCCCCCCCCCCCCCCCCCCCCCCCCCCCCCCCCCCCCCCCCCCCCCCCCCCCCCCCCCCCCCCCCCCCCCCCCCCCCCCCCCCCCCCCCCCCCCCCCCCCCCCCCCCCCCCCCCCCCCCCCCCCCCCCCCCCCCCCCCCCCCCCCCCCCCCCCCCCCCCCCCCCCCCCCCCCCCCCCCCCCCCCCCCCCCCCCCCCCCCCCCCCCCCCCCCCCCCCCCCCCCCCCCCCCCCCCCCCCCCCCCCCCCCCCCCCCCCCCCCCCCCCCCCCCCCCCCCCCCCCCCCCCCCCCCCCCCCCCCCCCCCCCCCCCCCCCCCCCCCCCCCCCCCCCCCCCCCCCCCCCCCCCCCCCCCCCCCCCCCCCCCCCCCCCCCCCCCCCCCCCCCCCCCCCCCCCCCCCCCCCCCCCCCCCCCCCCCCCCCCCCCCCCCCCCCCCCCCCCCCCCCCCCCCCCCCCCCCCCCCCCCCCCCCCCCCCCCCCCCCCCCCCCCCCCCCCCCCCCCCCCCCCCCCCCCCCCCCCCCCCCCCCCCCCCCCCCCCCCCCCCCCCCCCCCCCCCCCCCCCCCCCCCCCCCCCCCCCCCCCCCCCCCCCCCCCCCCCCCCCCCCCCCCCCCCCCCCCCCCCCCCCCCCCCCCCCCCCCCCCCCCCCCCCCCCCCCCCCCCCCCCCCCCCCCCCCCCCCCCCCCCCCCCCCCCCCCCCCCCCCCCCCCCCCCCCCCCCCCCCCCCCCCCCCCCCCCCCCCCCCCCCCCCCCCCCCCCCCCCCCCCCCCCCCCCCCCCCCCCCCCCCCCCCCCCCCCCCCCCCCCCCCCCCCCCCCCCCCCCCCCCCCCCCCCCCCCCCCCCCCCCCCCCCCCCCCCCCCCCCCCCCCCCCCCCCCCCCCCCCCCCCCCCCCCCCCCCCCCCCTTGATGTAATGTTGATGTATGGATATATATGTATGCATATATGATGATTTTTTGTTCAGCGTCATATATGATGTTTTTTTCTGCATATATATATGATCATATGAATTTTTTTGTTAATAGATGTGATTTTTTTGTTCATATATCATATGATGTTTTTATTGTTCATAGATGATCGATCATATTTGTTCATATGTATGCAAGCGAACTCGTTGTCGTTAGTTGTACTGTTTGGGGTTAGGGTCGTCGAGGAAGAAGGAAAATAAGGAAAAAGAAGAAAAGAGGAAGAAGGAAGAAGGAAGAAGAAGAAAAAGAAGGAGAGGAAAAAGGAAAATAAGAAGAGGAAGAAGGAGAAGAAGAAGGAGAAGAAGAGGAGAAAAAAATAAGAAGCGGAAGAAGAAGTAAAAAAGAGGAGAAGAGAAGTAAAAAAGAGGAGAAGAAGAAAAAATAGATTAATAATATTAATCTATTTTTTCTTCTTCTCCTCTATTCCTTCTTCTTCTCCCTTTTTTTCTTCTTCTTCCTCTTTTGTTTTCTCTTCTTCTTCCTCTTCTTAATTTTTATCGGGAACGAGGGTGTCGAGGATCGCCGAGCGGTCGAGGGTCGGGAACTAGGGTAGAGGGTCGAGGAAAGCCGAGGGGTCGAGGGTCGAGGAACGCCGAGGGGTCGAGGGTCGGGAACTAGGGTAGAGGGTCGAGGAACGCCGAGGGGTCGAGGGTCGAGGAACGCCGAGGGGTCGCCCCCCCCCCCCCCCCCCCCCCCCCCCCCCCCCCCCCCCCCCCCCCCCCCCCCCCCCCCCCCCCCCCCCCCCCCCCGAGGGTCGAGGGGTCACCGAGGGGTCGAGGGTCACCGAAGGTTCGAGGGTCGAGGGTCGTCGAGGGTCGAGGAACGCCGAGGGGTCGAAAGGTTACCTTGTGTCAAAGTATTGAACAGGAAGAAGAAGAAAAAAAAGCGGAGAAGAAGAAGGAATAGAGGAGAAGAAGAAAAAATAGATTAATATTCTCCTCTATTCCTTCTTCTTCTCCTTTTTTTTCTTCTCCTCTTTTGTTTTTTCTTCTTCTTCCTCTTCTTAATTTTTATTGGGAACGAGGGTGTCAAGGATCGCCGAGCGGTCGAGGGTCACCGAGGGGTCGAGGGTCGCCGAAGGTTCGAGGGTCGAGGGTCGTCGAGGGGTCGAGGGTCGAGGAACGCCGAGGGGTCAAGAGGTTGCCTTGTGTCAAAGTATTGAAGAAATCCATGGCTTCATCATTAGCCAGAAGTAACTGGGGCATGATGGTACGAAGTTCTCCAAAGTTATTTTGGAACGGAGTTCCGGATAGGATAATTCGCCTTTTGGTACGAATTTCAGCAAAGGACTTCGAAATAGCGATATTCGGAAGGCTCTTGCTGAACTTTAATTTGTACCAAAAAGCGAATTATCCTATCTGGGACTCCGTTCCAAAATAACTTTGGAGAGCTTCGTACCATCATGCGCCTGTTACTTTTGCCTAATGATGAAGACATGGTTTTGTTGAATCCTTTGACACTAGACAAACATGACATGAGGGGGTCGAGGGTCGGGAACTAGGGTAGAGGGTCGTGGATCGCCGAGCGATCGAGGGTCGTGAACTAGGGTAGAGGGTCGAGGGTCGTCCAGGGGTCGAGGGTCCAGATTTATCAAGAATGCCCCCATTATGGATGTGCACAAGTTGATCCAATTTTTTTTTCTAATCTCATCTATATATATATATATTCTTCTATATGTCACGTTGTCTGTCAAAGTATTGAAGAAATCCATGGCTTCATCATTTGCCAGAAGTAACATGTGTATGATGCTACGAAGCTCTTCAAAGTTGTTTTGGAACGAAGTTCCTGATAGAATTATTCGCCTTTTGGTACGAATTTCAGCAAAGGCCTTCCAAATAGCGATATTCGGAAGGCTCTTGCTGAACTTTGTACCAAAAAGCGAATTATTCTATCGGGAACTCCGTTCCAAAACAACTTTGAAGAGCTTCGTACCATTATATGCCTGTCATTTCCGGCTAATGATGAAGTCAAGGTTTTCTTGAATTCTTTGACACTAGACAACGTGACATATAGAAGGGTAGATGAGATCAGGAAAAATATGGACCATTTTCTGCACATCCAGAATGTCGTCATTTTGTTAAATCCCTTGTCGGTCCGGACGTCGGACATTCATGAGAGAGGCGGTCCGACCCAAACCCTAGAAGTGTTGTCGAGGCCACCCCAAACCCTAGAAGCGTTGCCTAGGCCACCCCAAACCCTAGAAGCGTTGTCGAGGCCACCCCAAACCGTAGAAGCGTCAAGTTAGCTAGGTCTACGTTTGCACTAATATATCCATCTGTCATGTTTGTATATTAATTGCCATGTTGTAATATTTGCAGAAACTATGGAGCACCGAGACATCGAAGCAGAACAGTTGTTGGGAGGACATAATCCTCGGCGGAGGTGATGTCTTGTCGTTTCTCAACGACACCGATGGTCTGGAAGGAGAGGGTGAAGCAGGCTCCGGTGATCGAACAATGGAGGTGGAAGGACATGATTATGATGGCTCCGGTGACGGAATGCCGGTGGAAGAAGGAGACCGTGATGACTGCTCCGGTGAGCGAACGGAGGAAGGAGATGTTGCAAAGTCCGGCGAGGTATATATATTAATTAAGTCTGTGCTGACTAGCTAATTGATGCATTAATTGTTTTGGTATGTACACATATTAACTCTCTTCTTTCTTCTTTTCTAGCCCTCTGGATAGAGCCAAACTTCTGTAACGAGACGAGGCCCGAAGAAAAGGTTGCGCCAGGATGAAAGGTTCACGATCACAGCAATCAAGGGCGATGGCCAACCGATTGAACCCAGCCGGACCAAGGAAGCATTTTCTGCTCAGTGCGGGGTTCTTGTTAGGGACATGATCCCGATCAGCATCCACCAATGGAATAAGCCTAAGAGCGAAGACCCTCAAGTGTCTTTTGTCAACGATAGACAGAAAGATGATCTTTGGACCGCGCTGAAGGCAAATTTCACCCTACCATCAGAGGAGGATCCGGATAAGCCAGTTATAGAGCCATTGGTCAAGGCTCATGCTCTTAAGAAGATGGCAGATCTATTCAGGAGGTGGAAGAATGAGTTGAAATCAACGTTTGTCGACAAAGGGAAGACTCCAGAATTCACCGGCCGATTTGAGAAGATAAGAGATCACTGGCCCGCATTTGTGGCCCACAAGACATCGGAGAAGAGTAAGAAGATGTCAGCGACAAACAAGAAAAATGCTGCAAAGAAAGAGCATCACCATCGCACGGGGTCAGGTGGCTACCTCAAAGCCCGGCCGTTGTGGGACAAGGCTGAGAAGGACCTGCTTGATAAAGGGGTCGAACCAGAGACATTGAACTAGCCAGACCGTTCAAGGACTTGGTTCTTCGGGGTTGGGGGAACCTTGGACCCTGAAACAGGGAAGTGCCGTTGGACGAAGGAGCAACTTGAAATACCCATCAAGAAGCTTCAGAAGTATATTGCCGCAGCGCAGCAAGGGACGTTCGTTCCCGACAGAGAGAATGATGAGCTCACACAGGCCCTCGGGAATCCTGAGCACCCAATACGAACACGAGGCACGGCAGGCTCCGTTGCATGGAAGGTTGGGTTTCCCAGCTCAGGCGGTTACAAAACCCGGGAGAGGAGGAGGAAAGTGGAGCAGACCGAACTGCAGTCGCTGAATGCAAGGGCACGAGCGCTAGAGGAACAAGCACTACTAGTTCAGAGCCAGCGACCTGCCGGAGCTACCCCAGAAGCTACCCCTCCATCTCAGCGGAGAAGCAGCGTGGCTTCCACCGAGCTCCTTCAGCAGCCTGACTTCACGGCTCCCAGCTACCTCGTGGATGCTATCACGGAGGCTCAAGATTGCCACCTTATGACGCAATGGCAGCACCTCAAAGTCGAGGCGGCTGTCGGCTCTGTTGCACCTCCTGAACCCGACACAACTTTTCACTGCCTTCCGATTCCACAAGGCTATGCTGTTGTGATGGTCGATGAAATAACGGAGGGATTTGAGGAGCTCGAGCTTGACCACCCTACCGGTAAAGGGGAGACTCAGCTGGGTCTTGCTCTGAAGACTCCATGTCTATGGCGGAAGGAGCTCATCAACCTTCCGAACTGGACGCCTCCGCCTCCTCCTCCTCCTCCGGCGAGTCAGGGCACTCCGCCTCCTCCTCCGCCTCCTCCTCCTCCGGCGAGTCAGGGCACTCCGCCTCCTCCTCCGCCGAGTGATCAGGGCACTCTGCCTCCTTCTTCGGCGCGTGGCGGCACTCCGCCTCCTTCTTCGCCTGCGCCGGCGCGTCCGAGCAGCCCGCCTCCTCCTCCGCCTCGTCAGCAACAGCGGAAGACAGCCGCCGCCGCTTCGGCTGCTCCGACGCATCGTAGCACTCCGCCTCCTTCTCCGCCTCATAAGCAACGAAGGAAGACAGCCGCAGCCGCTCCGGCTGCTCCGGCGTCTAGCAATACAGCAAGAGGCGGGAGGCAATACAGATTCGGTCCAACTCTCACACCTCTAGAGAAGTTACCATACGAGATGACCAAGGAGGAAAACGTGCAGATCTGTCAAGCCGAAGTGAAGGACTTTTTTGCAAAGAAAAATCCACCTCCGGAGGAGAAGATAGATCTGGTGAAATTGAAGCGCACTTTGGATGCCCTGAAGCGACCACCACCGCCTCCGCCGGATGACAACTGTGTCTGCGCTCTTAAAAAGGCAGTGTAAGGAGCGCGCCGGTCGGGAACTACTTCAAGTGACAAAAGGTTACAAGAACGAAGAAGTGGGAAAAAATCCCCAGCTCGGCGAACAGGCGAACCAATCATGCCCCCCGCTCAAGGTGTCTAGCGATATCATCACAAATCTGCCGGGGATGCTGCCCGGTACCAATCCTGGTGATTACCTGCCCGACGATACACATTTTGATACAATGGAGGTGGACGAACACAAATACTGGTACGGGAAGCCTCTCGTCAAACCTGGTCATCCTCCTCTAACAACGATGATGCGAAGATTCCATCAGTGGTACATGGACACCTGCAAGTCTGGGAAGGATATTTTGACGCTGAGAGTTAAAGAGGAGCACGACCTCGTTGGAATTGATCTGTTGTCTATTCCATTTGAGAAGTTCTTCCAGTTTTTCAATCAAAAGGCCCTCGATAAAATAATCGTCACTTGCTACTGTCTGTAAGTACTATTTTTGTAATTAAGTCTCTATATATAGCTCAGCTCTTTCATTACATGTATATATAATTATCCTCACTATATTATGCAGATTGAAGATCGCCGAATGCAGAAATGCACAAATCTATGATATTGGGTTCATTAACACAAATCTCATAGATGAATGAACGGTTAAATATAATGCCAAAGAAACCGAGGCCAACTTGCTACAATCGTTGCTTCGAAATCAAAACAAAGATAAAATACTCTTTCCTTACAACTTCAAGTGAGTGTTACTGTCTTGTGCATATTCGGTTTCCCTTATTACTCGAGGTTATAGTAATGTAATTGATGAGTTATGCATGCATGCGCAGCTTCCACTTTATTCTCCTAGAGATTAAGCTTGAGCAGGGACTAGTAACCGTCTTAGACTCGAGACGAAAAGATCTCAAGGAGTATGCGTCCATAACTGAAATGCTCAAGAAGTAAGTTCAATCGATCATTATCGCACCATATCGGCAACTTTGTTCATTTCCTGATATCAAGTAATTATTTTCTTTGTCTCGCAGGGTTTGGAAAGTGTTCACCGCAGAAGCTCCGGGACTGCCGGGGGAGCTGCGATTTACACACCCGAAAGTAAGTACTACTAGCTAGTTCCGCGCATCTCCCATTGATTCTAGCTAGTTTCATCAATACCATTTATAATGCTTGATTATCAGTTTGATTGACCTCTATTTCTCGTAAAGTGGTTGTGGCAGGAAGGCGGGAATAATTTGTGTGGATACTACGTTTGCGAGTACATCTACAATGCGACGACCTCTAAGCGGGGCTACTCTAAAAAAGATTATGAAGTGCGTAAGCAATAATATTCACAATTTTATTTTATTACCATCATTTGTGTTGAGTTTCATTCATATATATGTATTGACCCCCTTCTTCAAATTAGATGTGGCAGATGCGGGATGAACTCCTACCACACGATCGCATAAAAGCAATTCAAGAGGAATTGGCAGGATTCTTTCTTGACTACGGCATCAACAAAGCCGGAGAATACCATGTGGAACTTGACATCAGATGTTAGGGATTGTAAGAGATCTTATATTGTATATATATAACTTGTTGTTCGACCAACCTCTCGGAGAAGGAGGAGGTCGATCACTTCTCTCTGTATATGTTCATGACGATCTTGTGTACTTAATGGTTTCCTTCATTTGCTTACTACCTAGTGTGTCGAGTCCTCTCTATACGTATAGTACGTAGCGTCGACCAAGCACGGAGATAAGAGAGGACACTTCTCTCTATTAGCTAGCTAACACAATATATGAAACCCCTAAATTAACCCTACAAAACCCCCAAACCCCCCCCCCCTTTCAAAAAAAAAAACCCCAGCTCCTGAGCTGCTGACGCGTGGATGCTCTTTGGTCCCGGTTGGTGTTACCAACCGGGACTAAAGGCCCTCCTACCTGGGCTCGCCGCAGTGGCCACGTGGAGCCACATCTGTCCCGGTTCGTAAGCGAACCAGGACTAAAGGTGTTGGGCTTTAGTCCCGACCCTTTAGTCCCGGTTCCAGAACCGGGACAAATGGGCCTCTGGAATCGGGACAAATGGGCCTTTTTCTACTAGTGTGGCGTACTTGGACCACCTGAGCGGGCGCGTCGCCTCGAGTTTGGGGAGGGCCGCGTTCACCTCGCAGGCGAACTGCTTGAAGATGCGATGGGAGGCAGGGGCCTGAGCGCCGCCTAGGATGCAGGCGATGGCACGAGGCTCTTGGAAGCCCCCAGCCCCATCATCTTGGTGGTGGTCGTCGTTCCTCCTTGGTGGTGGCGGCTGGGGAGGAAGGCCAGCATTGCCCTGAGGACGGTCCTCACGAGGCTGATCCCTCCAGGGGCCCTCGCGAGGATGGCCCGGCCAGCAATCCTCATGAGGCTGATCACGCCAGTCCTGGCGGGGGTCACGGTTGTCCCAGCGTCCCCCTCCTCAGCCTCCTCCATGGCCGTAGCCACGGTCATTGCCCTCGGGGTGGCGACCAAGGCGCCCGTCTCGGATGGCCCTGAGTTCTTGGCAGTCATTGGTGTTGTGACTATGCACGTTGTGGAAGACGCAGAAGGGACGGCTGCCCTTGGAGGACTCTGGGTGGTCGCAGCCGCGCTTCATCTCAGGTTCGGCCGCGAGCACAGCTGGGCCCTTGCGCTTCACGTCCTTGGCCTTGGCCTTCTTATCTTCTGGGTCAGCCTCCGGGAGCTCAAGGAGGGAGAGGCGACCCTCCTCGGCTCTCGCGCATCTGGTTGCCATGTTGAACATCTCCAGAGCCGAGCACAGGTCCTCGTGTACGGCGAGCTCTTCTTTCGTCTTGACATCCCGGACGCTATCAGTGAACGCAGAAATGATGGCCTCGTCCGACACCTTGGGGATCGTGAGGCGAACGTTAGTGAAGCGCTGGATGTATTTGTGCAAGGTCTCTCCTGGCTGCTGCTTGATGCGCCGCAGGTCATCCGCAGCAGGAGCGCGGTCGCGAGTGCCCTGGAAGTTGGCGATGAAGCGCTCTCGCATCTCGTCCCAGGAGGAGATCGATCCCGTGGGGAGATTCAGGAGCCACGAGCACGCGCCATCCTTGTGGGCCATGGGAAACTGGTTCGCCATGACCTTCCCATCGCCGTTGGCCACCTCGATGCTCAGTTCGTAGAGCTGTAGGAACTCGGCAGGGTGGGGGTGCCGTCGTAGCGTGGAGGCAGGTCTGGCTTGAACTTCCCTGGCCAGACGACGCGGCGCAACTCCAGGGTGAACGCGCGGCAGCCTGCCGCACTCACTGGGGCCCATCGTGGAGGTGGAGCCTGATCTTGGCGCTCGCGCACCACCGCCTCGGGCGGCACGCGGTCTTGACGTGGCAGTGCTGGGAGCGCACGCGCCTCTCCTTGGGGCCGCTGCACCACCTGGCAGCTTTCTTCGTCACGCGCTGACGCCCTGCGCGGCGGGTTGCGCCGAGGGGCCTCACGCCTTGGCTCGAGGACGGCGTCTTGCCTGGGAGGTGGAGGAGGCGCACCGTGGGCCAGGTCACCCGCAAGAGGCGGCGGGGGAGGCAGCGAGCGGGACGGCGCAGGGGCCTCTCCCGCGGCGCCGACGAGCTCGGCGATGTGGTCCAGCCAGTCCTCGTAGAGGTCATCGGTCGGGCGATAGCGCAGGAGCTCGCGTGCCATGAGCAACGCAGCCTACACGTTTGCCGGCCCGCGACGGGCGTGGGAGGATGAGGCGGCCACAGGAGTCAGCGATGGAGTGGCGGTGCGTCCGTCGCGCCGCATAGAGGGATGCAGCGACGAAGCCTGCTGCTCGTGGGCCGCGGGGCTGGTGGCAGCGTTTGCCACAGGCGATGGGAAACGACGGGGAGCGCCGTCGCCTGCAGGCGCTGTCTGGGCGACGCGGGCGGTGAGGGCAGCCCGGCGCTCAGCACGAACTCGACGAGCGTCAGCCATGAGGACGGCGAAACAGTGGCGAATCGACCGGCGGAAGAGAGGCTCCGACGCACCCCTACCTGGCGCGCCAAATGTCAGATTCGGGGCTCCGCAAACCCTAGATAGATTCAAACTCTGGGGTGCGTGCGAAGAACTCAACCTCCCCAGTCTGCCAACTCGTCGATCCCACGGCCTAGCTCGATGAACTGAAGAAGAGCGGGACAAGGCAGTTTACCCAGGTTTGGGCCACCTTGCGGTGTAATACCCTACTCCTGCTTTGTGGTGGATTTGCCTCGAGGTGGGCTGAGGATGAACTGGTACAAAGGGGGAACAACCTCAGGAGGTGTGTTCTTGTGTTTGTGTGAGCTGGTGAGGGAGATCTGATTGATCCGTCCCCCTCTATGGTGGTGGCCTAGCTATACTTATAGTGGCCTTGGTCCTCTTCCCCCAAAACGAAGGCGGGAAAGGATCCCACAACGGCCAAATTCGAAGGGAGACAACTGGTACATCTTATCCTAATGAAAGGTGGTCTTCGCCTGCAAAGCTTCTGGTTGTGACGTCGTGGTGGGCTCGGCGATGACCTCCGTCCTGCCGTCCTGGCAGTCTTGGCCTTATAGCACGGAAATGGAAACCTTTGGCTGATTCCTCGGGACTCCGCGCCTGCGCTTGCCTCTTTAGCACCAAAGAGGAAACATGCTGTACTGCGCCCGCTGGCGCCCGCCTAGCCTTGGTCGTCACGGCTTGCGTCACCTTAACCTCACGAGGTGGGCACCTGCATAGGAGTCTCCGCTCCTCAGGAGCCAGCCTAGGGAGGCCACTCCTTCTGGAGGTCTTGGCGTCGTCCGCCTCGCGAGAGTCTTGTGTTGTCAATGCTGGAGGTGGGTCGTACCAGGCCGTTGATGGAGCCACGCCGTGGGCCGCAGGCAGGCAAGTCTGGGTACCCCGGTTCCCAGAACGCTGACAACCATTTTCTCTTTCTTTTATTTTCACTCTTCTTTTTTGCTTAGTTTGCCTGTCTCTTTTGACGCACTTGCATCCCGTAGCAACGCGCGGGCATTGTCTAGTAAAACAAGAAAACATCCCTTATACTGTGAAAACAGCCCATTCACTCTACAAAATTTCCAAATCAAAGAAATAGGAAAAAGTAAAGATTAGGATGCCCTGCCTCCTCCAATCCTTACGAAATTTTCAAGAGATCTCACATGATATACTAAGGGTATCTCTAGCAGACCCCTAAAACTCAAATTTGAGAAGGAAAAGTGATATTTGAGAAAAAAGCCAAATAGCAGATCCCCTAAACCCAAAACTTCACTAAATGCGAGTTTTTGACCCCCAAAACTTGCAACCCCACCCCCTCCTTAAATTTAGGGTCATTTCTTTTGGAGCTTATGGCTGGCTGTGAAAATAAGACGGCTGGGTACATGTCTCTCATGTCGCGCCACTTCGGAACCTGCGTCGCGCCAACCTTCGCAAGCTCGCCACGGTTACA
This sequence comes from Thinopyrum obtusiflorum, assembly GCA_036873465.1. Classification (NCBI taxonomy): domain Eukaryota; kingdom Viridiplantae; phylum Streptophyta; class Magnoliopsida; order Poales; family Poaceae; genus Thinopyrum; species Thinopyrum obtusiflorum. Next base: position 36,018 of record JAAAWM010011233.1, read on the forward strand.
AGGCTGACGCCGACATCGAGGACGAGGATAGCGAGGATGACGATGACTATGACCTCGCACAGTCGATCGTCATCACCAAGGAGGACATGGTGAGCAGGCTAGTCCAGCGAATGAAGCAGGCCGCGGCGGCGGAGCAGGTGGGCAAGCTGCTGAGGGGCCTGACAAAGGACTCGGTGGCCGTGCTTCGGGCCTGGCTCTTCAACCATTTCCTAGATCCGTGAGTGCCCTCGCTAGTTACTTAACACAACAAAGCTCTGTCCGGCATCCATCCCGACATAATATTACTCCCTCCCTTTCAAAAAACGCATTAGTTTTTCAAGAAGTCAAACATTTGTATGTTTGACCGAATATATAGCAAAATACATCAACATCTACAATACTAAATAAATAAAATATGAAATATAATTCGTGACGAATCTAATGATACTGATTTGCTATTGTAGACATTGCCTTTTTTCTCTATAAAGTTGGTCAAAGTGAAGTTTGACTTTTTTCGAGAGTACACAAATTGCGTACCATATTTTTATAGAAGGAAGAAATGGTTCTACAAGAATCCTCACGATGAACATCAACGTAGGTACTCCCACACCATGCACCCTATCTAGCCTACTCTCTCACAAAAAGTTGTAATCCTCCCACTCCATTAAAGGTAGGGCTGGACCAAAAGCTCGTAGCTCGCGAGCATAATGAGCGCTCGATAGTTCGGCTCGTTAAGCTCGTGTTCGCTTCTTAATGAACAGAGCCAAGCATTGATTTCAGCTCTTTAAGCTTAACGAGCTTAACGAACGAGCTAATGAGTTTCACGAGTAGCTCGTTAAGCTCGTTAGTAGCAACACAACACATATTTTCATCTTACGTGACACCAGTTTCATAGCACCTAAGCCCATTTATTCATATCTAATCTACATAGGAGGCAACAAACTAGTGCATTCCATTTTGTAGTCACTATTTTGTTTCTTAAAAACCACATACAAACACTCATCCTACAGGCCGTAAGAAATCATAATATGTTAATGACCGCTCGCAAGCGCTCACGAGCTTAACGAGCTTCAAATGAACCGAGCCGAGCAGGGTTTTCTGCTCGTTAATCTTAACGAGCTTAACGAGCCGAGCCGTAACGAGCACGAGCTTAACGAGCCGAGCAGCTCGTTAATCCACCCCTAATTAAAGGCTAACTTCCAATCTCTTAGTTCGTCAAGAATTGTGTTAGCAAGGCCAGCAGCACCATTTTGTTGTTCAGGTCTGTGGAAAACTCGGGCGTTACGTTGCTTCCATAGTGACCATGTCATGCAAATGACAAAGCTATCAAATCCCCTTTTCTCGGTCATCCAGAAAAGGGGAGAAGTGTCTGTCGGTGCCGGAGCCACCAGTCTAGAGAAGTTTCTGTCTCCAGCGGTGCAGGAATAGGGGAGATGCAGCTGATCGAGGCTTCGTTGCCATACTTCGTGAGCATAAACGCACTGCACCAATATGTGCTCTGCATTGTCTTCATTCTGGAGGCAGGTGAAGCACGTCGAGGGCTAATCTTGGAGTCCATGGGGAGCGTGGTCAAATTCAAATATAGAGAAGTTTGGACTTCAATTTTTTTTTATATGCCTCATATTTGTGGAGCAGAGAGATCGAGTACTGTCATTGAAAGAAAAATAGGTTCAACACTTGAAAGTATCATTGGAAACATTCAAGGATAATACTCCCTCCTCTTTATTTACTGCATATTAGCGACTTCAGTCAAACTTTATAAAGTTTGACCAGGTTTACAGAAAACAGTAGGAACATACATGTTTCTTGATGAATCCAATGGTTTTGCTTTGGTATTGTACATGTTAGTAATTTTTTCATAAATTTGGTCAAAATTTATAAAGTTTGATTTTAGCTTTCTAAACATTACGACTTCAGTTCACCTTGAACTGTTTTATCGTACTTTGTTGTAGCGTACTTACGCCAGTCTGTTTTTTATCAGACAACTAATTTTTCTAGGCCATCTTTTGCTGGAGAATATATAGATGCAACAGCTGTGTAATGAAACATGGAGTGACTGATTCCAAATTTCTGGGAGGGAGCATTTGTCGTTAGGGATCATCAGTGGAAACTGACTATGGCCCCGTTCGGGGATCCATCGGCTCCAAGGATCTGCGGAGTGGCTGTTTGCCCGCTCCAAAACTTTGAACTACAGCTCCGTCCGCTCCCGGAGCGGAGCCGTGGAGCAGTGACGCCGAACAGGCCCTATATATCTGGATGACATCCCAGGCCAGAGGGTTTACCATTCCCGACAGTCCATGACTCATGCTGAAAATTGGAATGGGCCGCATAAAGGACATCTTTGTCTACACCAGGGCAGTTTCAAAGCCCCTGAGATTCTGCAAAGCACCGCGAGCCACCACCCGCAGAGAAGCTCGATGGACCAGTTCGCCCAACAACGGAAACTTCTATCGACAAACGGATCAAAACAGATGGTACACAAACTAAGGAAAAATATACACATCCAAATGACAAACGTGGTGGTCCTCTTTCGCTGCAGACAGAAAAGGAAACGTCGACTTCCACTAGACCTAGGGTTTACTGTGGCATTCCGCAACAGCGCCATTGACAGGCAAACCAGAGCGATTGACTCATAGTGCTACTCACCAAGTGCCATCTTACTACCACTGCGGTACCCAAAAGAAGGTAAGTATACGTTTCCTAGCAGGCTAGCACTAGGATAGATATTTACACGGAACGGGGCAGGGCGATCGACGGTTTTCCTCTAATCGGATGGCTTGGAGCCTTTTCTAGCCAAGTGATCATTCTTCAGTCCCTCAACTGCTTCCCTGCAAACACGAGCCAAGTCAAGTTAGTCGGCGCCCGGTTTAGAGCAGTCCGCAAATGCGCATCAACAAACACGAAGCGGGATTGTCGGTTCCCTCTTTCCCACCCCTCTAATTTGGTGGTGATCCTGCACTACACGGAGAAACAAAGAAACCAAAGTCTACATATACTAGTGAACTTATCAAAACCCAACAAGGTCCCATCACTGGAGAGACTCGTGGAAAGAAGAGCACGAGTTAGGATAGCTGCTTACGTGAACGCTTTCTCCATCTCAGCATTTTCAGGGTCCACCTGCAGCCCAGCCATGAATGCATCACTAGCTCCTTTGTAGTCCTACCAATGGGAGGTTCAGCATATTATAGTGTGTATAAGGGAGATGCCATGCAACCAAGTGCAAAGTGAGTAATCTGTGACTTATCTGACCTCGGCCGACATGAGAGCAGCTCCTTTCCTGTAGTAACCTTTGATCCATTCGGGGCGCAGTTTTATGCAAGTGTTAGCATCGCGCACAGCCTTATCTGCTTCAGTCATTTGCAGGTAGCAAAGGCTCCTGTTTGAGTACAGCGTCGCATCACTACGGTCCAGCTTAATCGCCTACATCAAAACAGAGAATTGAAAATGGTGAGGGACGTGTCATAAGCAAACAGGTCTTTTGAGTGAAAAAACAGAACAGCATATGTCTGTTATAACTTGCACAGGGCTACTTATGTATGCCTGACAAGAGCCAAGTTTACCCAAGTTAACAAGACAAAATTGGTTCCTTAAGTCCATGCCTGTGACTATCATCAATAACATTAGGGCTGTTCGATGGTTCTGAACTGAAACTGAGAACCAATATTTCGAGAGAGCTGCTGAAGCTGGTTTGAACCGTTCCCAGCAGCCATGGCTGTTGAAGATTTCCAAACAACATAACACGTGTCCAGACTTGGCTGGAGAGTGGAGATCTTATAATACTGTCGTGGATTCAACTATCATAATGGAGTGCGCACACGCTTTACGAGATTTAAGTTTGGTCATAAATTAGACCAATAATACTTAAATCAAGTTACTGAAAAATTATACCATTGAAACCTTCTTTCAAATACGAATTCAATGGTATCATTTTTATGACACATAACCCGCATTTCATTGGTTAAATTTATGGTCAAACTTAGACTGTCAAATAAGTACACTCTTGATTCCATCAATGAACAGATATTTTGAAACAGAAACCCCAATGTTTGTATAATGAGAGGATAAGGTGTACTGTAGAAGTTTCATGCGTATGCTGATATGCATCTTGCAAAAACCGGGAGGAGCATAGACCACATCATTCTTCAAATTGCTACTAACCTCAGTGTAGAACGTTGAGCTAATTTTTTTTAAATAATACATTTTTTTATTAAATTTCAAAAATATTATGCTGGATGAAATTTTAAAAAAAATAATACACCGTCGGCCCGCTGCAGGCCGACCGGGTCTAGTCGGCCCACAGCAGGCCGACTGGGCTCAATCGGCCCACCACAGGCCGACAGCAGGCCAACCTGCAGGCCAGGCCAGCCCGCTCGTGGCTGTCGGCGCGGCCGGGCCCCTGTCGGCCCGCTGCAGGCCGATCGGCCAGCTGCCGGCCGACAGGTGCGGGCCCCCCCAGCGCTGGCTGCTTCCTCCTCTCTCTCCTTCTCCTTCTCCTTTCTCCTTTCTCCTTTCTCCTTCGTTTCTCCCACTCCTCAAGCTACAACTCCTTTCTTTCTCCTCTTTCTTCCAAGAAATGCCTCCAATTAATACACCAAAATGAGGCGGTTTTTTATAGATTGAGCACCGTGAATGGGTTCTACGTAGTTAGGGGAGCCAAGGGAGACCTCGATCTACTGATGGGGTAGCTCGTGGTGGTCGTGGTGAGCATTTTTTTGAAGCTTTTTTTTAGCACATTGGAGGAGGTTGTGGCGGCGGTGGAGGTGGAGGTGGTGGTGCTGAAGCTGGGGCAGTGTGGTGGAGGTGAAGCTCCGGCAGTTTGGTGGAGTTTCCGGCTCCGGTGATTGAAGGCCGCCGTTCGTCGTTCGCTCGCACGCTTCAAGGGTATATTTCAACACACATTTTATTTTTCGTAGTTGCTCCGGTAGTATTCGGTAATATGTTTCGATGTGAAATAAATTAGATGTGCGATTATAGTTATTTGCTCCGGCGGTATCCGTAAATATATTTAGATGTCAACTATTTAGTTGTGTGAATATTTGAAGTTGCTCCGGTAATATTCCATACTATATGTGGATGTCAAATATTTAGGTGTGTCAGTAGTTGGAGTTGCTCCGGCAAATATTTGTAAGAAAATTGTAGGTGTGTGAATTTTTTTAGTTGCTCCGTTAATATTCCGTAATATATATACATGTCAAATATTTAGTAGTGCGGATATTTAAAGTTGTTGCTTAATACTTGTTTGTCATTGTTGAAAAAAATTAGGTGTGCGATTATAATTATTTGCTCCGACAGTATCCGTAAATATATTTAGATGTCAACTATTTAGTTGTGTGAATATTTGAAGTTGCTCCGGTAATATTCCGTACTATATGTGGATGTCAAATATTTAGGTGTGTCAGTAGTTGGAGTTGCTCCAGCAAATATTTGTAATATTAGGTGTGTGAATTTTTTTAATTGCTCCGTTAATATTCCGTAATATATATACATGTCAAATATTTAGTAGTGCGGATATTTAAAGTTGTTGCTTAATACTTGTCTGTCATTGTTGAAAAAAATTAGGTGAGCCGAGATGTCTGATGTAGTGACGTTCAAATTTTACTACGGTCCTGGTACTGTCCAAACAACTGACATGGGAGCTGATCTGAGTGAATTTACTCACATAGAGGTGCCAATGAGCGCACCTCAAACATGGTCTGTCAGTCAGTTGAAAGAATGGATTACAGGAAGTTTAGGGCTTGATACAGAAACACACACCGTCGGTGTTCATGCATTGTGGACATGGTCAAGTTCAATAATTTACTTTTATTTGAGGCCAATAGAGCGAGACTCCGAGTGGGTGCGGTGGTTACAAGGTTGCGAACGCAGGGGATGTAATCCTATTGCCTTAGTGCTCCCCGTCGTGAAGGAGGTCACTGCACATGAAGGCGAGGGTGGCTACGATCCTGGGCAGAGCAGTGGAGGGAGGCAGTTATCTATGTCAAATGCTGGAGATGATGGTTACGAACCAGGGCAGAGTAGTCAGGTAGAAGGAGGAAATGCCGATGGTGATTACAGTGGCGAGGTGGACGCTGACGAGGTAGATGGGCACATGCAGGACCTGATGGAAGAAGAAGACACCGATGTTGATAGGGGTCATGCCGATGATTCTGACGAGTCGGATGAAGAAGAAAATGCAGAGGAGGTCCCGAATCCTGCATCATGGAATCATGACTTCTCATCTGCAATGATGGTGAACGATGGACATGATTCTGCCTGGCAATATCACCAGAACAATATTGCGACGGGTGCTATGTATCCCAACAAGGAAGCTCTTAAGGATGCAATAATAAATTGGGCAATGTCCACGCAAAGGGTTTTCACAGCTCAGGTGTCAAGTCAGAAATACCTGACAATGGTATGCAAGAACACAGATTGTCCCGCCAGGGTGCACGGCTATCTCCCTAAGTATGGCACAAGTTGGGTGATCAGCGACTTAGTGAATCACACTTGTCTTATTCCCTGCATCCCTCAAGATCATGCCAACCTTTCATCGACGCTTATTGCTCAGTTGTTTTACGATGAGATAGTGGAGGGCAAAGCTATGGAAGTGAAGGCAATCCAGACAAAAGTCTTCGCCAGGTTGAAGTACAGAATTTCTTATGGCAAGGCTTGGAGGGCTAAGCATGCGGCGCTTGAGAGGAGATTTGGTTCTTATTTTGATGCATATGACTCTGTTGTCCAGCTCCTCCACACACTGCAGCAGCGGAATCCAGGCACCTATATCGATATCCAAGACTTCTTCATGCCAGAGTTCCCAACTGTGAGGGTGCTGCATCGTCTCTTCTTCTCTTTCGGTGTATGCATCGAAGCTTTCAGGCATTGCCGACCGATGATATGTGTAGATGGTACTTTTCTCACTGGCAAGTACAAGGGTCAGATTCTAACAGCCATAGGTCAAGACGGCCAAAATCAAGTTGTCCCACTCGCATTTGCTTCTGTGGAGAGTGAGAACATTGAAAGTTGGACATGGTTCTTCAGGCAGTTGAAAATATCAGTTGTGAAGGAGAAGCCGAATGTGTGCATCCTTCATGACAGGCATGCAAGTATACTCAGTGCGATAAGGACACTAACAAACCCAGTCCCTGAGGAACAAACTCCATGGCAGGACTTGCAGTGCCGTTGGTGCATGCGTCATCTGGGGGCTAATTTCTTCTCGCAGTTCAGAAATAAGAGCCTGATGAATTTGTTCAAAAAACTCTACAAGCAGAACCAGTCATGAAAGTACAATTTGATACGTGGCAGACTTAATGTGTGCACGCAGAGACACGTTAGGGACAAGAAAGCTGCAAGAGATGCAGCGGTGAGGGAACATGTTGAAGCAGTAGCTGCACAGTTGGCAACAGGATCAGCGGCCGTGGAGGAGGAGCCTGTTGGGTTATGTGACCTGCCAGGCTTTGACCCACCTGGTACTAGGAGTAGGCTCGGAAGGTCGATTAAAACCTTCGAGCAGTGGATAGAGCATGAGCCTCTGGAGAGGTGGTCTTTGCTACATGACACACATGGAGCAAGGTACGGTGTCATGACAACCAACCTCGCGGAAACATACAACTTTGTCCTCAGAGGAAACCGGGCTTTGCCACTTACAGCCATCGTTGAGGGTATTTTCTATGGCACCGTGAAGTATTTCAGAGATAGACGTCAAAAAGCAGAGCAGCATATGTTGAACAACCCGAATACAAGTTACTGTGAAAGAGTGACGAAGTACATGGACAACAAGATGCAAAAAGCTAGGTCACACACTGTAGTCGTCATCGGTAATCAAGAGAGAAGGTTTGAGGTCCACTTAGTCAACAACAAATTCGGATGTGCAAATGAGTTGAGGACGATGAGGTGAAAATTGGAAATGAAGCCTGGCCAACTTGTGAGTGCACATGCAACAAACCGAAATTGTTTCACCTACCTTGCTCACATGTACTTGCTGCTTGCGGGCAGCTTGGAATGGACACAATATCGTTTGTGTCTCCATTTTTTCTGAAAGAGTCTGTCCTCAATAGCTGGACAGGTGAGCTGATGGGTTTTCGATCAATGGGTAACTTCAACAACGTCAACCCCGCTGAAAGGCGTTACATTCCAAACCCAGAGCATATGCGTACAAGTAGAGGCAGACGGCAGTGTCAGCGCATCCGGAATGATATGGATGAATCTGAAGCAGGAGGTCCGACTATGCAATGCATTCTATGCAATGAATTTGGCCATAGGGACACTAATTGTCCCACTTTCGTCACTGCCAGTGGTACTGGTCGTGGACGAGGCAACCGGGGACGAAGAGGAGGTAGAGGAGTAAGAGGGAGAGGAAGAAGCTAAGCTAGCAGTACTATGTTATAAATTTGTATTAGTGTGGCACCATGTTCTGAATTTGTATTAAGTGTGGCACTATGTTCTGAATTTGTACTAAGTGTGGCAACTATGTTTGAAATTTGTATTAAGTGTGGCACTATGTTCTGAATTTGTATTAAGTGTGGCAACTATGTTTGAAATTTGTATTAAGTGTGACACTATGTTCTGAATTTGTATTAACTGTGACATTATGTTCTGAATTTTTATTAAGTGTGGCACTATGTTCTACATTTGTATTAAGTGTGGCAACTATGTTTGAAATTGGTATGTGCAGGAATGGCAGGAATGTGGTTGCTGAATGGGGAAATTGATAGGGGTCATCGTGCTGCGATATGGTATGAGCGAAAGCTCAAGCCTCTGGTCACTCGCACTCCTCTGGAGAACTGGAGGATACACCTAGGATGGGTTCAGCGGTACGTGCTTTATTAATTTGCACACTGACATGAATATTAATGGGAGACACTAACTGAAATGTTCTGTCATGAAGGTTGAAATGGGCCGGCCTTTTACCTTTCGCGCGTCTGGTTGAGTCTATCCCAGGCTGCAAACACCTCGCCATCGACTCCTCCTTGTTGAGCTGCTTAGTGGACCGTTGGAGGCCAGAGACCCACACGTTTCACTTCCGGTGGGGAGAGATGGCTCCTACTCTAGAGGATGTGTCACTTTTGCTGGGACTACTGTTGGCAGGTCATGCCATAGGACCGTTGGACGCACCGGCTGGTTGGGAGCTCGGTCTTACACAACGTTTTCATGGTGTTTTTCCGGATGCTCCGGATCCGGTATGGGAGCATCACGGACCTAAGTATGATTGGTTGCTCAATTTCCAGGTTAGTTCCCCTACCTATTATCTTCAAGTTATCATGCAAATGGTTTTACAGAAGATACCTGTGGCTTACTAAATATTTGTCTTTGCTTAATGCAGATCCAGAAGTTCCCGGCGCCGTTGAGTGCGGAACAGATCACTCGGAGCCTGGAGGCCTACTTAATGTGGCTTTTCGGCAAGGTGATGTTCACAGGGAACCATGTCAGCACTATTAGCGCGCTCTACATCCCTATGGCACTCGAGATAGCGAGCGCTGAGACGGCGGATCAGATCAGACAGAGGAGTTGGGGTTCGGCGGTCTTAGCGGCTACATACCGAGGTATGTGCAACGGCTGCCAGCTTTCATCGACAAAGCCAGCCCTTCTTGGATGCCCTCTATTCCTACAGCTGTGGTCGTGGGAGAGGTTCTCTATAGGGCGACCAGATGTACGTGTTCATCAGCCTATAGACACCATGTTCGATGCTGACGGCATCGACATGCCTACTTTCGGTCTGTGTTGGACACGTCGCGAGGTATGTATCGTGTTATAGTTTAATGCAACTTTTTTGTCCACAAGAGATAGTTCAATGTTAGCGGCTACTTACTTTTGTTTTCTGCAGAGACGCTTTGCTAGTGATCAGACCAGGAAGGCATACATGGCATTGAACGAGCAGTTCGATACGTACACTGGGGTCATCTGGCAGCCCTACACGGAAGCAGCCATACATGCAAGATACCCCGGTGGTATGTCTGTGCTATGCAATAGGGACCGAGATTACTGGATGACGAAATCAAAGATCATCTTTGATATCTTCGTCGAGGAGATGGCACAACAGAGGGTTATGAGGCAATTTGGTCTTCTGCAGTTGGAGCTGCCTCCCCCTACAGAGAACCAGGTGCCAGCACACATCCATAGGTATTAACCAGTTTTTCAATGTTGCATTATCTTTGACAGTAATCCATTCGAAGCATTACGTAATTGTTGAACACACACCACAATTTTAGGATGACGATGAAGGGCATGAATAGGACAACTGCTGACTGGCTAGTTAGACTACAGCCGTATGTTACAGAATGGGAGACAGCAAACACACATGTATGGCACGAGAATCACAATTTTGAACTCAATGAATTCAATCTCTATTTGCGGCGTTACATGACCGGAACACGGTTACGCATCATTGAGCACTCTCACCCAGAGGAGATACCTGACCCTACTCCGTCGGATATGTACCCGAGCTATGATACTTCGGGCTCTAGGCAGTACGCGGTAAGATATATTTTCTTTAAGTAAAGTTGTGACATACTTTGACGTGCATACTTAATAATCGTCATGAAAATTTTCAGGCTCGCTTGACACACGAACTATACGACGACGTGACCACCTTTGGACGATCACTGCCGTCTGGACCTCTTCTTCAACACCGGCCTGTGCTACAGCCCTTCTTGCAACGCATGCAGAATAAGATACGGGCTGTCTACAAGGCTATCACGTGCACCTGGAGAAGCGACGTTGTTCAACACCAGCAGCAGCACCAGCCACGTCACTCCATGCACCGACAGCAGCCACGTCCATGTCTAGCACATCAGCCGACGACCAGGCCACCCCCTCCTGACCAACCTGGCAGTTCGACGTGGCAGCACCCACAGCACTATGGTCCCACGTCAAGCTTCGTGTTTTCTCCACAGCAGCAGGATCCCTCGTCGAGCTTCGTGTTTCAGCCAGAGCAGCCATCACAGCCAGCAGGTATGTCTCTTCATATTTATTGTTTTCAATATTAGTTGAGGCGACCTCATTCTTCATGACTTAACGTTCATCGTGCAGGAGCCTACGGATATCATGCATCTATGTCGGCATCACATGATACGTGGGGGAGTGATCAACATCCTGAGGACAACATACAGGCTCAGATGTCGCAGCACATCGAGTGAACCCCCCCCCCCCCCCCCCCCCCCCCCCCCCCCCCCCCCCCCCCCCCCCCCCCCCCCCCCCCCCCCCCCCCCCCCCCCCCCCCCCCCCCCCCCCCCCCCCCCCCCCCCCCCCCCCCCCCCCCCCCCCCCCCCCCCCCCCCCCCCCCCCCCCCCCCCCCCCCCCCCCCCCCCCCCCCCCCCCCCCCCCCCCCCCCCCCCCCCCCCCCCCCCCCCCCCCCCCCCCCCCCCCCCCCCCCCCCCCCCCCCCCCCCCCCCCCCCCCCCCCCCCCCCCCCCCCCCCCCCCCCCCCCCCCCCCCCCCCCCCCCCCCCCCCCCCCCCCCCCCCCCCCCCCCCCCCCCCCCCCCCCCCCCCCCCCCCCCCCCCCCCCCCCCCCCCCCCCCCCCCCCCCCCCCCCCCCCCCCCCCCCCCCCCCCCCCCCCCCCCCCCCCCCCCCCCCCCCCCCCCCCCCCCCCCCCCCCCCCCCCCCCCCCCCCCCCCCCCCCCCCCCCCCCCCCCCCCCCCCCCCCCCCCCCCCCCCCCCCCCCCCCCCCCCCCCCCCCCCCCCCCCCCCCCCCCCCCCCCCCCCCCCCCCCCCCCCCCCCCCCCCCCCCCCCCCCCCCCCCCCCCCCCCCCCCCCCCCCCCCCCCCCCCCCCCCCCCCCCCCCCCCCCCCCCCCCCCCCCCCCCCCCCCCCCCCCCCCCCCCCCCCCCCCCCCCCCCCCCCCCCCCCCCCCCCCCCCCCCCCCCCCCCCCCCCCCCCCCCCCCCCCCCCCCCCCCCCCCCCCCCCCCCCCCCCCCCCCCCCCCCCCCCCCCCCCCCCCCCCCCCCCCCCCCCCCCCCCCCCCCCCCCCCCCCCCCCCCCCCCCCCCCCCCCCCCCCCCCCCCCCCCCCCCCCCCCCCCCCCCCCCCCCCCCCCCCCCCCCCCCCCCCCCCCCCCCCCCCCCCCCCCCCCCCCCCGCGGAAAAATTGTGGCAGGAACATATGGCGGGAACTACCGAAGCGGGAAAATATGGCGGGAAGTAGAGAGCGGGAACAAGCAAAGCGGGAACATATGGCGGGAGATGGCGGCCCGAGAAAATATGGCGGGAAATAAGGGGGAAACGCGTGAGGGTAGATAGGGGGGTATGGCGGGAAATAAGGGGGAAACGCGCGAGAGTAGATGGGGGAGGGGGATGCAGGCTCCAATCGGCCCACAGTAGGCTGACAGGACCCAATCAGCCCACAGTGGGCCGATAGGACCTAATCAGCCCACAGTGGGCCGACAGGCTGCTTGTCCCGCGGTCGACTGGCCAGTCGGCCAGCTGCAGGCCGACTGGAGGCCTGTCGGCCAGCTGCAGGCCGACTGGAGGCCTGTCGGCCTGCTGTGGGCCGACTAGACCCAGCTAGCCTGCAGCGGGCCGACGGTGTATTATTTTTGAAAAAAATTCATCCAGCGTAATATTTTTGAAAATTAATTAAAAAAATGTATTATTTAAAAAAATTAGCGAACATTGACGCGCCATGATAGTCCTTTCTCTTAATAGCTTTCTCGGCATATGATTTCAACTGAACTTTTGTATTTTTTTTCATGCTTAACCTAAATCATAGAGACAAATTAAGACAAGCAAAATATACATACAAAATGTACAATGTTCACTGAAGAGTAAAGAAGTTTCTTTTTGTGCCAAAAAAGACATTGTTTGACGATGAAACTTCATATAACAATGAAAGACTCATAACCAACTAGGTTGTACTGTTTGTTTAACCAAGCCGTACAGTTGTAGACAGATAATCAGAGGAGAGAGTTTGGGACGGATTTTCCACTGGGCAATGAAATGCACGTCTTTGCATCAAAATTGAAGTCTACATATAACACTCACTCATGTCCATCTCTGATTTTTCTTTGGAAAATTTTCAAAATGATGAAAGATACTTTTTTCAGCCAGGAGCAAGCGCTCCTGAGCTCTCTTAGTAGTTACCTAAGTTAAAAATAGCGGCTACGGCAAAAAGTGACAGCCCCAAAATAAGCTAAATAGGAGCTAAAGCACCCCTAGATGGTACTCCCTCCGTCTCATAATATAAGAACGTTTTTGTAAGCTAACATAGCTTGCAAAAACGTCTTATATTGTGGGACAGAGGGAGTATTTACCAAGGGAGTATGTAGGAAGAGTTTGTGTCAAACTAGGAGTTCTTATCTTAGTTATATCCAACCCAGCATCAACTGCACCCAAGTATTCTAGAGTTCATGTCCAACTAGGAGTCCTAAGATGGAATGAGTGGTTTGGTTGAGATTTCTTGCATCCAAGGGATCATCTTTCTATTGTACTCTATATTTATAATATAGGGATATTAGTAACCTTGAGCACTACCCAGTACAAATCAAATTTCTGGAGTAAATCAGACCAAATCCTCAATTGTCAAGGACTGGAGGGAATAAGAAACAATCTTGCTCAGTGACAGATAAGATCTGAGAGGATTATCAGTCGTTTGATCAAGGGACGATACATGATTTACTTCATTCATCAGATGACTCAGGGGTAGATTTGCATGTGAGAACCGAAATTAGTAGGAAATAGGTGTTACATGCTAGATATGTCCCCGATCCCCTAGATAATGGCAGTGACTAAGAAAACTGCAAGCACTAGAAGACACAATCAGGTAAAAATGCAACAAAACTCACACGAATATGTGTGATATTAGGGTCTGCACCAACCTTCGACGGGTACTTGACGCAATCAGTTAAGCCATAACGAGTTGCTATTGCCAACGGAGTTTCGCTATTAGCAGAATTTACATCTGCGCCTGCCTGTAGATATGGATCATATAAAATCAAAAGTTATGGACTATGCAATGCATGTAATAGATTAATATCATAAGAAAACTATATGTATTAACATGAGGTCCCCCCCCCCCCCCCCCCCCCCCCCCCCCCCCCCCCCCCCCCCCCCCCCCCCCCCCCCCCCCCCCCCCCCCCCCCCCCCCCCCCCCCCCCCCCGATTGCTAAGCCTCAGCAGCAAAGACAGTTCTGTCAACCTAACCAGTGTTTATGACATGATTCAGGTACTCCTGAATCGGTGCCATGAAGTGCTTCAGTCAGCGGAGTACTTCCCTCTTCTGAGACCTTGTTCGGCTACATTTTTTATTACAGAAAATCTTTACTGTAAAATAAGACTTCGATATAGGCAGATATTGAATGCTTAAAAATAATAGATGGAAATTAGAACATAGAGACACACAACATGTTTCAGTTCTCATGATTCTCCTTTTATCTGGAAGTGGGATGACAGAACTATCATTAGCCATGCTAATGACAGTTTGCAATAAATATTTTATATAGATTGCTAAGCCTCAGCAGCAAAGACAGTTCTGTCAACCTAACCAGTGTTTATGACATAGTAATAGTACAAGACAGAATAACACTATGCTAATCAAATGAGAAATGCACATGTTAAAGCAGGAATCTATCCAGCTTTTGCATAGGAACAAGGGGATCCCAAGCTGTGCATTTGACATAAATATCTGCTATAACATCATGAAAGAACTGAAGATCACGCAGCTAAGAAAAGTAAGCAATGGTACAGAGTAGCATGAAGTATGACCTGCGGAAAAGCCATTTGAACCGCCATTTTAGCTAACTACTCTATATGTGATTTTGAACTAATATTAGTTAGAACTTACAAATATAAGAGATGAAAATCTACAGCTATGATAAAAGGCTGTGAGAAGACCAAGGCGTGGAACCGCAATCCAACATACTAAATGTTGATGAATCTGCATTCTAACAAGGTACTCCCTCTTTCCCATAATATAAGTGTTTTTGACACTAATGTAGTGTCAAAAACGCTCTTATAATATGGGACGGAGGGAGTAGCATATAAAGCACAAATACAAAAACATGAAATGTACTTATTACATCTGCATGGTGCTCCAACAGAACTTTCATGACACCAATCATCCCATAGCCAGCAGCAAAATGTAGTGGTGTGAGACCAATATAAGCTACATCAATACTAGCTCCTCTAGATAGCAACAATCGTGCTGCTTCATCACGTCCTAGACATGGTGCAGAAAAAAAAACAAGTTAATGTTACAATGAAAAATAAGCATTTCTCGCACAACAAAAGAAATGTATTCTTAAACATCATCAAGAACCACCACCTGCATGCCTTGGCTAGAGGCCAGGCATGAGTTAGCAACGTCATGATTATTTTGGTGAAACTATTTAAGAGACACGACATGGATAGGGGTGTCATAAACAGGGGTGCGTGGAAGTTAGCTATCCAAGTGCCAGAACCAAAACTAGGTTTCAAGATCTTATAGGTTTCAACTCTAGCCTACCCCAACTTGTTTGGGATTGAAAACATTGTTGTTGTTTTTTCCTTTATAAGGGACATGGCAATGCTACAGAACCGAAAAGAACAAGCACAAAATAAGAGCAAAGTATTAATCTATAGGGAGAACAAATAAGACTATACATAAGTTATCGTTTTGTTATAAGGAGACACAAACACAAAATAAGACCAGACGTGTTAGCTTTTTTTTACTGGGGACCGGGCGTATTAATTCGTAGGGAGAACAAACTGAACTGAAACTGTAAATGCCACCATCTGCTAAAGTCACGTGACCAAGTTCATCTAATATGCCATGAAAATAGAATAAAATAAGTAGGAATACTAGTTTGCTAATTATCAGAACCAGACTGAACATCGCCTCAGTGAGGGTTTGAAATGTAATTTGTAAGCTTACAGGGTTGGATAGCACCAAAAATCAGCATGAGCTGTGCAAAATAGTTGAATCGATTTCTTATAAACTACACTTCTGGTAGAAGTGCAAGAATTAAGCGTCTAAGATAGAACAAAAACTAGAAGCCACACAAATGATCAAATTGCATTAGTGAGGAGTTGAAGACTGTTGAGGAGAACAATGAGCCACTCCTTCAAATCTTGTTTGCACAGCAACCAACTGGTAAACAAGTCTAAAGACAGAAAGCTTAGTGTCTGCGTGGAAGAGACCATGTTTTGCAGCATGGTGAAGAGGATAATGGCCTGAATTGGCTGGCTTATTCGGATCGGCCCCCTTGTCCAGAAGGTACCTCATAACATGCATTCTTCCATCCGCTGCAGCAGCACCCAAAGCAGTTACACCTGCCAACAAAATCAAAAACAAGTAACATTGCGAAATATACACAGACTGAAACTGATGCCGTGAATTTACTGAAATATACAGAGACTGAAAGATCGCGCACACAAGCAACATTGCGAAATTGAGCATAACCGTAACACGAACATAATCAATCAGCACAGAGAAAGCGCACGCATACCGGCTTGGCTACCAGCATTGACATCGAAGCCTAGCTCGTCTACCATGCACCTTACTGTTAGGATGATCTCCACCGTGTGGGCCCAACGCCCACCGGGCCCTTAGATCCGCGCCCTGATCGGGGGCGCTCAACCCACTATGGGTGACGGGCCCCTGTCACCTGCACTATATATAAAGTGGTGGGGGCCGGCGGCTCGCATCACGAGGTTCGTCACAACGCCGTACACCCCACCTACATCCCCTACCGATCTAGGGTTAGTGCAGTGCTGATGGGAAGCGCCGCCACCACTTCGCCCACGATCTGCCATCACCACCGCCGCCATCCACCATGGCCACCCCATCGGGCTCATCGATCCAAGGAAAAAGTAAAGACCACCGTGAATCCTTAACCCTAACCGATCCAGAGGACTCAACAATGGTATCAGCCATGTTTCGGTTGAGGATTTCAGTGCAAATCAAAAGAATCAACCCCTCCCCACAGAACCCTAATCTACAGGGTAAAGAAAACACCTCACCGGAGAAGGGCCTTAGGCCTCGCCGGAAAAGAGCGCCGCCGTAAGGCCGCGCCTGTTCCTCTCGATCCCCACACGCATCGGCAATCCGAGGTGCGGGGAAGAAGAGCACAGCCTCCCCAAGGGGGCAAAAGGGCACCGCACCGCTTGACGGCGGCGCGCTCTCCCTCGGGAGCTCGCGCACACCGGCAAGGGGGACAGAGGGGGCACCGCTGCTTCGCGCCGTCGTTGTCCTTGGTGAAACAGAGAGGAGACGCGGGTGGTGGAGAAACAGAGAAACAAGGGGAAGAAGAGGTGGCTGGCGCGGCGCGGTGGCTTTCGACGCCGTCGCCGGCGGCCGTACAGAGACTCGCCGGTGGCTGGGCGTTGCCCTTGCGGGTGTGGAGCAGATGATGGCTCCGCCGCGCCTCTCTCTCACTGACAAAGGAGGGGGAAGGGAAGAAAAGGAGCCCAGCGAGCGCGGTGGCGCTTGACGGCGTCACCGGCGGCCGGCGAGGTCAGGACCCACAGCGCAGTCAGGGGCGGCGCGGGGGGAGGAAAGGAATGACCAAGGGTTTCGGTCGATCCCCTCGCTGCTTCGTTTTTGATCGAGCGATCTCCACGGGCGATCGTCCGATCTGTTGAACGGTCCCGATAGAAAACCTAACGTACATGGGCCCTTTTGGGCCACAAGTGAGGCAAGACCGGCTCGCACGCCTAGCACTGGTGGTCGCTGGGCCGCGTCAGGCCGCAGCGGCGCGCTGGGCCGGATCCGGCAGCCGCGCGCGAGCCAAACGGGCTCCGAATGGCTGGGCCATTTTCGGCCAGCACAGGAAGCGTTTCATTTTTGTTTTTTGTCCAGAGTTTTGGGCAAATTTCACATAGTTTTTTTTTCCTATTCAAATTAATCCAACGAAAATTTGTCTAGAAAATAGCAAAGTTACAGTAAATAAAAGTTTATGAAAAGAATAAAGTTCATGAATTTTTAATTCATGTTTTTTCGCTGCAAAATAAAAATAAAAGTGCTCTTTTAAAAGTGAATAGAACTAAAGTAAAAGATTATATTGTTGCTTCTCTAATGCATTTTTGAACCAACCGGTTAAAATTGCTTAGAGAGTAAAAGAGTACAGAATTGTTTCTGAAAAGAATATTGTAAAGTTTCCGCTGCAAAGTAAAAGTTTTATTCTCCAATTAAATGGGAACCAACGGAAAAAAATTAATTGGAAGAACTGTTCTTAGCAATGTTTTTCCCCTGTGGGTGAAATAAGATGCAGATAGTTTCCGCTATGACAAAAGGAAGATATTTGTTTTAAAGTTAAAATATGGTATTGTTATTTTCTGACCAACGTTGATAGGATGATCTCCACCGTGTGGGCCCAACGCCCACCGGGCCCTTAGATCCGCGCCCCCCCCCCCCCCCCCCCCCCCCCCCCCCCCCCCCCCCCCCCCCCCCCCCCCCCCCCCCCCCCCCCCCCCCCCCCCCCCCCCCCCCCCCCCCCCCCCCCCCAGCTTAAATCTCTGATAAATTTTGTATCAAAGTGATCAATTTTCAGAGAACAGTTAAAGATGAAGAAATGCTCTTGAACTAGAGAAATGTATATTTCTTGTTTCCGCTGCAATAAAGTTGATGATGATGATTATTTCTTAGCAAAGTTGTTTAATAGAAATACTATCATCACATTGTTTATGAGTTATATGCATTATTTCCATTTTCGCCCAACGGTGATATGGAATTAATGTAGAAGAATGAGTTTTATTCTAATTCTACCACAACGGTGATTTAGAGTATAAAAGGGAAGTTTTACAAAAGTTTAATGTGCCCATTTTTTAACCAGACCAACGTAGGGTTATTTTATGCTCATTATTGTTGATTATTGTCTAAGTTTTCTCAGACTAAAAGTTTTCCATGCTTTCATTCGTGAAAGCGAATGGCTGGGTACTTGTGACCCGAAAGATGATCAAGAAAGGTCTTAATGTGAGGGAGTATGTTCTCTCTAAAGAATGGCTTCAAAAGAAAAGAATTCTTGGATATTAATCCAAGAAAAGAAAACAGATAGATCATTGAGAGTCTTGGTTGACGAATGTCTTTCATGTATTCTATATGAAGAAGATTTTTCAGTCAACATGATTTGAGATGAAACAAGCAACATGCGTGTTTAATTTGACCAACGTCGGATTAAGCATGTGTATCAAAGAGCGTTCGGATTTATTTCTGAATTTGATGATTGCATATGCAGTCAAAAGAGCCAATTCTGGCATTTATGTTCCTTACAGGGAATTACCCGCATAGCGGGAAAAGAGGATTATGATAAAACCTGCATGGCGGGGAAAGTCTGGGAAAATACCTGCGTAACTGGGTAAAGTTTACATAGTATTATGTCAAAAATCCTATATGGCAGGAGAAATTTTGGCAAAGAACTTATCTTGTATGGCAGGAGAAAGATATGATGACTCATGTGCGTTTAATGTGTCCCGCTCTGGGAGAAAAGTATGGAGTATCTATTATGCTTTTCTAGCATCGACCGTACACCTTATGTGTAACGGTCATTAACCACTCAATAAATCCAAAGAGAATAAAAGTGAGAGACGAACCTAAAGATAAGATTGATATGCAAGTGTGACTTGCAAAAATACTAATAATAAAGAACTCTGTTGAGTTTCTGAAATGGAATGAGGAAAAAGTACTCCCATATCAGTTAACAGATAACTTCATTTCGCATGAAGTAATCAGATGAATGAAATAGATAATTGAAGTTTCCTCAATTCACAAAAGTTATGAATGGTTTTCGAAATTGTGGCAGAAAATTTCTTGCCACATTTCGAGGGGGAGAAAGAAATATTAGATAAATTAAGAATGATGAAACTCCCCTATACTTTAGATGATGTGATGCACATTATGCATCTAAAGTGATCCATTAATGAAGAATGTGATCGTCTGGGGGAGTACGACGGTCATAATAATACCCCTAAAGAACAGAAATAGCTGTATTCCTGGATCTTTTATAGTTTCGACATCAGACTAAGGAATACTAAGACGGTGCTTAAAAGTGCCATAAAGAAGAAAGTTTTAACAGAATAAACCCAAATAATAAAGTTTAAAGATATCCCATTTTAGTGAAGATGGAGTAATCTGGGCGAGCATGGTATGAAAATACCAAAGACTATAGAATTAATTTGCCTCTTGGCAATGACAAAGCAACAACAGCCCCATAAGAAAGAAGTGCTGGTACCTGAGACACAGATGGTCTTAAGGAATGAGAAAATCAGATACTTCTGATTACTATAAAGTCTATGTTAGTGAAATTCAAATGGAGGTTGGTCCCACCTCATTTAAAGCGCTCAATTGAATTTTGAGACTCATAAGTAATTTCCAATGGAGCCAAAACAGTAGGCTGTAAAGGGTCTACAAGGTCAATGTGACTCCAAAGGAAATATGTAAAGGTGTAAAGCACGACTTAAATTGAAAGTTTTTATGCATGATCTGAGTTACATCAGGTGAAAGTAAAGAACACAAGGGATACTGCTTCAAGAAGTCTTTTATGGACTAGAGCAAGTCTCTAGACAGTGGCATTTAAAGTTAAAAGAATCATATGTTATTTTGGGTTAAAGAAAATGAGAGGACTGTATTCGTACAAAGTTAAAGAATGGGAAATTCATTTCCTAATCCTGTGCATGTGGATGACATCCTACTTGCTAGTGGTGATGTCAACCTATTGCAGGAGGAGAAAAGAAGTTCTTGTCCTCAAAGTTCAAAAGAATGTTCTCGGTAGAGTGTCTCTCGTTATAAGTATCGAGATTCACGAAGAAAAGAATAAAAGGGGGTATTAGGGATGTCGAATGGACATGCTAAGAAAGGTCTCTAAAGTATGCATGCGAGAAAACCTACGCCTATTCTTATAGTCAAGGGTAATGGAACTGGAAACTATGGTGTTCCAAGAGTTGATGAGAAAAGATTGAAAATGGATATGGTACCATATGCTTCAGTTGTTGGAAGCTCAATACATTACCCTGACACAGTTCACGTATCCGGGTTGTTTTGGCAATGTCCAGTTCATATATAGATCACTGGAATGGAGTCAAAGATATCGGCCTCATGCTGAAAGAAATAAGTGCTCTCAAAAGATTGTGAGTACAAAGACAGGACTTGTGAAATGTATAGCGAAATCCACAATTGTCGCTAACTTTCATACTTGGAGGTTTTTGTGTGGAAAAGCTCCAAAGAATGAAACAATTATCATCAATGTGATGCAAAGATATTTTATAGCTTGATATGAGGCTGAGGGACAGGCAAAATGGTTAAGGAGACCTGTACCCGGAGTTGATAATGGTTGACAACAGCGATAACCATTTTAAGTTTTTCGTTCCTATGATAACGAGTCAAGTGTTGATGCCAAACACACTGACACAGTGTTATGCGTTGTAAAGGAGAAAGTCCGGAATTATGTAGAAATGCTTGAAGCATAAATGCAACAGACAAGTGTTTGCAGATCTGCTTATTAAAGGCTTACCGCCCAGTGTGTTCGGAGAACACACAGTCGACATGGGTTTTATGGTATAGTCTAACATTTCCGGACAATAAAAGGGCCCAAGGTTAAAGAATTTGTTTCAAAACAGAGAGGTACGTTGTGGCTGTCTGATTCTATCGGCAATTGAGCTGTGACGATGAAACATGTTCTATGTATTGATCTGTTATGAAACGAGTAAAATAAAAGTATAAGGTCAAAAGTAAAAGTTGAGATCAAGGGGGAGAATGTTAGGATGATCTCCACTGTGTGGGCCCAACGGCCCACCGGGCCCTTAGATCCGCGCCCTGATCGGGGGCGCTCAACCCACTATGGGTGACGGGCCCCTGTCACCTGCACTATATATAAAGAGGTGGGGGCCGGCGGCTCGCATCACGAGGTTCGTCGCAACGCCGTACACCCCACCTACATCCCCTACCGATCTAGGGTTAGTGCAGTGCTGATGGGAAGTGCTGCCACCACTTCGCCCATGATCTGCCATCACCACCGCCGCCATCCACCATGGCCACCCCATCGGGCTCATCGATCCAAGGAAAAAGTAAAGACCACCGTGAATCCTTAACCCTAACCAATCCAGAGGACTCAACACTTACAGCATCCAGTTTCCCCAAGCGTGCCGCCGTCTGCATCGGGCCCGCGCCCACGAGACACACATCGGCAAGCCAGGCCATCCCCTCCGCGTCCCTGCCGCTCGCCAGCTCTTCAATACAACACCGAGAAATTTGAGGTGAGAAAAATGGACAGCGGCGCTACATTGCAGAGCGAAAAGGGGCAAACCCCACATTCCCCCCAAAACCCTAGCAGATGCGAGGCCGCATTGGAGGGAGGGGGCGGTGCGCGGCCAGACACTTGACGGATTGGATTGGATCGAGGGGGAGGTCGCTCACCCCTGAGGCGGGGAAGGTCGCCCTCAAAGGCCGTGTTGAAGAAGGCCATCTGCGGCGAGCCCTCGCTTGGGAGGCGTGGGTACCCGCCGTACGGATGGTCGCGTCGAAGGGCTCTCTCGAAGCTGAGCGCAACTCTAAAGTCTGCGCACTCCATTGCCGCCGGCGACGGGCCCTGGCGCCTCCGCCGCCTCGAACCACCCGCTTTGCCTCCGCCTCGGAGAGTCGAGAGTTGTGGGGGTTTGGGAAGCAGAAGAAGCGGCGCCGAATATTGAAGTCGCTCCAAAGTATACCTGGCCATACCTCGGGCCGGGCTGGGCCTAGCCAAGACCGACGCAGAAAACCCAGGCCTGGGCCCGGCCTGGCCCAGCCACTGGGCCTGGTTTTTGGGCCCAAGCTCGGCCCGCACGCGTAAAAGCCCGCTGGGCCTCGGGCCACTTGCCAGGCCCCTTCAGGAAAACAAGAAAACGACGGGCTCGGGCCCGGGCCCGGCCCGGGAGCAGCGTCGGGCCGGGTTGCCCATGGCCAGGACTACTCCAAAGGAACAAAATGCACAGGACCACTCGTGCGGATTTCTCGTAATAAAACAAAAGAACCGCCTTTAGAGTATGGTTAAGAGCATGGTTAATAGTACAACCAGCTGCTGGCTATACGATCTTGCCATATCATCTATAGCCAATCTTATAGCCGGCAAGTATAATAGTTACATATAAATATGTACTACTTTGTTGATCCATGATCCACCTCTCTTTCTCACAAAGTGTCTAGGAGCGCGTGCTACAGCCGACTATTAATTAGAGCATGGTTAACAGAGGAGCCGGCTACGGGCTCTATACCGGTGCCATGTCACCTGTAGCTTTCACAAAAGAAATCACATACACTGGTGCTGGCTGTAGATGGTCTACTCCACTGGCCATGACAATTAATGTTTGCATGCAAGGAATGAAGGGAAATCGCAGCTGATTGGATCGGAGGAAGCAGCACCAGCTTTTACAGCTTGCATGCTGACCTTTTCTCTCGTGAACTGAGCTATAGCCGGGCGATAAGTGAAGCGCCGGCCCCCTTCTCTTTCCTCCTTTCTCCTCTAGCTGAGACTTTGCTGACTTGGAAAGGCTTATAGCCTGCTGACAAGGATCTATTATACTTGCTCTTAGTAGCTTGCTTATCTTCTCTCTCCGCCAACTCATCAAAAATATAATATTTAAAGCCTTACAGCCCGCCTACGTCATCGTACTATATTTGCTCTAATAGTATAGCCAACATCTGGCTATATAAAGTTGCCACATCACATAGTGCCAACCTAATAGTCTGCTAGTACAATAGTTAGTACTACTAGTATACTATATCATTAATATGTTGCCCACCTTTTGTCTCACAAAGTATGTTGGAGCTCGTGCTACAGCCGGCTACAAGCTTACAGCCCACTTCTCTTCTCTCTCTTCCTCTCTCTCCTCCAACTAAGCACAAATATTATATTTAAATCATTATAGCCTGCTTACATCATCTTATTGTACTTGCTCTTATACGTACTCCCTTGAAAAAATGTACTTCCAACTTTGTTGGAGGGTCAAACTATCTCAAAGTTTGATCGAGTTTGTGCAAAAATATGTCAATGCTTGTGAAACCAAATAGGTATATGACGAAACTATATTTTATCATGAATCTAATGCTACTAATTTGATGGCATAAATACTGGTCTATTATTGTATAAATACGGTCAAACATAAAAAAAGTTTGACTTTTCAACAAAGTTGGAAGTATACTCTTTTAAGGACGGAGGGAGTACTGTGCAAACAACCCATTCACTTTACAAAAATTTCAAATCAAGAGGAATAAGAAAAGTGAAGATTATGATGCCCTGCCTCCTTCATCTAAATATATAATACTAAGAGCATCTAGAGCCGGGCACCCCAAGCCCCCCCTCATATGTCTGGGCGGATGGAGACGGACGTCTCATATCGGTCTCAAACGCCTGTGTTGACCGGCATCCCTCATATCCAGCCCAAAAATGAGGCGGATATGGGGAGGCCCGGGTGTGATCGGGCGCTGACTGCCACGTTAGATCCGGCCCACGCTGGCCCATCCGAACCCACACATATTCATGTCTATCTGCTCCCCGGATCAAACCCTAGCCACTCCCCCCCTCCACTTCACTCTGCCACCCCAAGCTCTCGCCCGGCCTTCTCCGGCATGGTGGGCAGCAGATCTGAGTCATACACCTTCAGATCCGTCGACCCCGACTCATCCCACGCGGCCCTGAGGAGGAGATGGCCGTCCGACTTGTGCCCCACCGTTCCAAGGAGGAGGCCACCAGACGACAACGCTTGAACTGCTTTCGCCTGGAATCTATTGCGTCCGTCCAAAAGGCGTGTGGATCCGCCGCGAGGTGTGGCATCGCTACCTCGTCACCGGAGGTGGTGCGGTCCATCTGGCATCCGAATGCGGCGGCGGACGTGCAACCCCTTCGTTGGCGCGTTGAGGCAGAGGTGAACGCACCATGGGCATCGTGCGATGCAAACATGGTGTGCCGTGCCCGTCGTGCAAGGGTGCGGGCGCGGGAGACGGCGGCATCCCTTGCGACGATGGACATGATTGCTTGTATTTGCGTTGGTATTGTAACATCCCCAGGTCTTAACCATGACATCAAGCTAATTAAATTGCCATGTCATCATATTTCACTAAGTCAAAATGCCACTTGTCTCAAATCAAATTCAAATTCAAATTTAAAATGCAAATCAAATAAGTATTTCTTCAAACAGCAAAACCAAAATGTTCATAATATTACAAATATTCCTAAAGCAATTATAAAAATAATATCAATATTAATTGAATTAGTTAAGTGACTTTAACATCTAGAAACAGTACCAAATCAGCACCCCTTTAATCCATTTCTTTCAATCCAAAATTCAAGTGAAATTATTTAAACTCCAAATCATTTTCTGGCAGTGAGGTATGTTGCCTAGTATTTAAATGGACAAGGCTCATACTTTAGAAATTTGAGTTAGTGCCAAAAGAAATAGAAAACAGAGTCAAAAAAGGAAAAAACCTTACTGTGCTTGTGGCCCAGGTGGTACAGTAGCGAAGCCCAGCCCGCTTACACCTGCTTCCCTCTCCGTGGCAACACCGTACTCGCCGGAGCGCCCTCGCCGTTTCCCCGGCCGCCACGGCGATGGAGTTGGTGGGGGAAGGGGATAAGGATCGCCCCGCGACCCCGAGCCGTCTCCCTTGGCCACTCCTTCCTCTCCTGTCTCGCTCGCCCGCTCCCTCCTTTCCTCTCCCGTACGCCGCCGCTGCCACGCGGCTCCGCCACGAGGCCACCGCCCTTCCCTCGCCCGTCTGACGCGCCCTCTAGCTCCGTCGTCGTCTTCTACATCGCCGACCACCTCGAGCTGGAGCCGGGGCCCCTGCTACGCCGCCCCCCGACCTCATCCCCACCTTCAGTCGCCGCCACGGTCGCCGTGGCATCCCGCGCTCCGGCAGGCTTCTGGCGCGCTCGAGTTCGCCACCAGCCACCCCCCGGTGAGCCTACGCCGCCCCCCTCTCCTCCTCCATTTTCGGCACCGTAGGCCTCGGCCCGCGCATGCCCGCACCAGCGCTCGCTCCGGCCGCCGTCAGACGTCGTTAACGCCGTCGTTTCCGGTCGTTTCAGCTCGAGCCCGTGCAACCATCAGGTGCGGCTCGACGCGCCCGTCCCGTAGGATCAAACCACACCTCGAACGGTAGCCGGAATCGACCGGGAGATCCTCCCCGGTGTTCGGCCTCGCCGCCGGTGACACGGATGATGTGGCACGTCATTAGCCCCTAATGAAGCCCCCTAACCACCCTCTGGTCCTATGACAGTGGGACCCACTGTTTAATTAAACTAGTTAGTTAAAAAAATAAACTGTTAGTTTAGTCTGAGACACTGACACGCGCGCCCCACCGGACCCGTTGACTGGTCAACCATGGACCAGTCAACTGCTGAGTCAGCAGTTGACTGGACCCATGGGTCAGCCACCCTGGTGCACCTCCGGTGCACTGGACCGGGTGCACCTGGCCTTTTTCCTGTTATTTTCGAATTTAGTTTAATTCCAGAAATTCCAGAAAAATACTAAAATCTTTAGAAATCCGTAGAAAATAAACCGTAGCCCAGATCGAAAAACTTTGTACATGAAAGTTGCTCAGAACGACGAGACAAATTTGATCATGTCATCTGTTTCCATGTCGGAACCCCCTACATAGGAGAACTCGTAACTCTGAGCCTGATTTCGGTAGATGAATAGTGCACACATACCGGTTAATAAATCTCACGTTAATTCTAAAAATAACTAAAATGACTTAGACATACTTTAGACAACCCTGCACTGCATCCTTGGCATATCATGCTTGTATTGCATTGTTGGCTGTGTATTTAAATGTTTTCTCCCCCTCTTCTCTCTCGGTAGTCCCCGACATCGACGTAGCTCCTCAGACCGACGCAGCTCCGGAGTACGACCATGTCCCTGACGACACTGTTGACGACCTTACCCTTGCCGCCGAGCAACCAGGCAAGCACCCCCATTTTGAGCATACCGATATCACCTACTCTCTTCTCTCTTATGCTTGCACTAGAACTACTGCTGCTACTATTTTTCTATATCTGCTGCATAGCCTGTTTATTGTAACCTGCTTTGTTACCTACCTGCTTATCCTAAATTGTCTAGTATAGGTTGGGTAGAGACCATTAGAGACCCTATTTACCCTGACTGCCCCACTGGATTATCAGAAGACCTGATCAACGGGATCGAAGACCAGGCCCCGGCACCACACATCACTTCCCCTTTAGTTGCTCGACACTACTGGGTTACTATTGAGTGCCGAGGGTGATGCCTCGTCAGCACTTCCTATGATAACCTTGTAGGTTAGTTAATCGGACGTGGTCAGTGAGGGTGATTCCTCCTACACCACCCCGACACCGACACTGTCGTGCGACCCCTCAAGAGTGGACCTCGAGGGTGATTCCTCCTTCGTTCACCTTGACGTTAGCATCAGGTGGAATTCCATCGAGGGTGATTCCTCAGGGTTCCCCCTGGGTGTTAGACACACGGTTACTATTGATACTGTGATTTACACTGAACCATGTTACTAAAGACGGGTCGGCCCTGAGGGGTACCCACGTGAGCTTAATTGCGAGTAATGTGGAATCGGGTGGACCTGGATGGTGCCTGAGAGTTGAACACGAGGTGTGGCCGGGAATTCTTAGCCATTGCCGCAAGTCCTCGAGACGGGGCGACGGGGTCACATCTTTCGTGAGTCTCTGCTCGTTACTGCGCGATCCTAATCCACTAACGGTTTGGATATTTGATCCAAGGGGCCTCTGGCCTGATAGCACTAACCATCACGCGGGCATAGTATGGGCGTTCTGCGTCGTATACTTCAGCCGAAGCTTAATAGATGTCAGCGTTTGAGCGGCGCGCGCCGTGTTGGACTGGTTACGCAACCGTGCTTGTATTAAGGGGTTGCTAGGTCTGCTCACGGCCGCCCACGCAACGTGCAGGAGTTCCCGGGGCGATGGCCCAAGACCCCTAGGAGCATAGGTTTAGTCCGACGTGCTGACCTCTCTATTAAGTATTTGGTCGGGATGCGGCGTGTTGCTTAGCCGAGGCCGGGCATGACCCAGTAAAGTGTGTCTGGCCGGAGTTAAGCGAGCGTGGTGGGTAAGTTGGTGCACCCCTGCAGGGAAGAACTAATCTATCGATAGCCTGTCCTACGGTAACGGACACTCGGAGTTGTATCCCGATCGGTACAACTAGAACTGGACACTTGAGATGATAACTGGATAGTATGGCTCTGGGATTGCTTTCTCGCAGGGAGTCGAGGAAGAATCTCTGGCCGAAGTTGATGACACTACTACTACTTTACATTATGCTAATCTGCACTCTTTGAATGCTGCAAGATTGCTGAAGATGATGAAGATGTTAGTCTTCGATAGGACTAGGCTTTCCCCTCTATTCTGGCATTTCTGTAGCCCAGTCCACATATACAGCCTCCCTTTGATAATGTTGCATATGTAGTGTAGATCCTTGCTTGCTGAGTACTTCGGATGAGTACTCACAGTTGCTTTGCTTTCTTTTTCTCCCCATATCTGTTTGTCGCAAACAGAGGACGGAGCCCCTGAGGTAGCTGCCACCGACGACGGCTACTACTACTACCCTCCCGGCGAGTACTACTATGAGGAGCCGACCGACGACCAGGAGTAGGTTCGAAGGGTCCTAGGCAGGAGGCCTACGCCTTTCGATCGTAGAGTTTTATTTTACCCCGCCTTCTTAAAGGCCTATCTGTAACTCTGTAATATCTGTACCCAGATATTTGATGCTTCCGCTGATGCTTGGATGCCATTGAGCTATGTATTCGAGCCCTCGAGGCCCTGGCTTGTAATATAAAGCCTGTATGACTTTATTATGTTTTAGAGTTGTGTTGTGATATCTTCAAGTGAGTCCTCAGGCTTGATCGTGTGCATTTGCGTGTATGGTTAGTGCACGATTAAGCCGGGGTCGTCACAGGTATTTCTCCGAAGAGGAGAGGATGATGCAGCACAACAACGGTAAGTATTTCCCTCAGTTATGAAACCAAGGTATCAATCCAGTAGGAGGATCCACCCAAACTATGTAAGCAGTACCTTCACACAAATAACAAAATTTGCAACCCAACGCGTAAGAGAGGTTGTTAAACTCTCCTCGGTATTGAGATAGATTAAATTGTATGAGATTGGATAAATAAATCTAACAAAAACACAAAATAAAATAAAGAAAGAAAAAATGCAGCAAGGTATTTTTGGTTTAATAGATCTGAAAATAATATGATCGGAAATAGACCCGGGGGCCGTAGATTTCACCAGAGGCTTCTCTCAAGAAAATAGCATATGGTGGGTAAACAAATTACTGTTGGGGAATTGATAGAAGAGCAAATAATTATGACGATATCCAAGGCAATGATCATGTATATAGGCATCACGTCCAAGATTAGTAGACCAACTCCTGCCTGCATCTACTACTATTACTCCACACATCGACCGCTATCCAACATGCATCTAGTGTATTAAGTTCATGGAAAAATGGAGTAATGCAATAAGAACGATGACATGATGTAGACAAGATCTATTCATGTAGGAATAGACCCCATCTTTTTATCCTTATTGGCAACGATACATGCGTGTCATGTCTCCTTCTATCACTGAGATTGAGCACCGCAAGATCGAACCCACCACAAAGCACCTCTTCCCATTGCAAGAAGAATCAATCTAGTTGGGCAAACCAAACCAAAGTTTTGGAGAAGAAATACGAGGCTATAATAATCATGCATAAGAGAGTTCAACAAAGACTCAAATAATATTCATAGATAGATCTGATCATTAACTCACAATTTATCGGATCCCAACAAACACACGCAAAAAAAGAGTTACATCAAATAGATCTCCAAGAACATCGAGGAGAACATTGTATTGAAGATCAAAAAGAGAGAAGAAGCCATCTAGCTTCTGCCTATGGACCCGTAGGTCTGTGGTAAACTACTCACACATCATTGGAGGGGCAATGGTGATGATGCAGAACCCCTCCGTGATCATTGACCCCTCCGGCAAAGTGCCGGAAAAGGCCTCTAGATTGGATCTCGTGGTTCTGGAACTTGCGGCGGTGGAAACTCTGATCTCTCGACTCCCCTAGGGTTTCTGGAATATTAGAGTATTTATAGAGTTGAGAGGCGGTGGAGGGGGTGCATGTGGGCCCCACTACCCACCAGGGCGTGCCTGGGGGCCCTGGCACGCCCTGGTGCCTAATGGGCCCCACAGGGCCGCTCTGGTGCACATCTTGGGCCTCCTGGGTGTCTTCTGGGCAGAAAAAAATCTCCAAAAAGTTTCAATGCATTTGAACTTCGTTTGATATGGATATTATGCGAAGTAAAAAACAAGCAAAAAGCAGCAACTGGCACTGGGCACTATGTCAATAGGTTAGTCCCAAAAAATGATATAAAGTTGCTATAAAATGAATATAAAACATCCAAGATTGATAATATAACAGCATGGAACAATAAAAAATTATAGATACGTTGGAGACGTATCAGCATCCCCAAGCTTAATTCCTGCTCGTCCTCGAGTAGGTAAATGACAAAAACAGAATTTTTGATGTGGAATGCTGCCTAACATGTTCATCTCATAATCTTTTCTTTTGTAGCATGGACATTTGGACTTTTAGATGATTGGAAGCAATAGTCTATATTTGACATGAGGACATCAATACTCAAGCATATCAACAAGCAACCATGTCTTTCAAAATATCAACACTAAACAAAGCTATCCCTAGCCCATTATGCTCAATCATTGATCCATTAATGAAACACACTCAAATATTAACTATGCCAAATGCACAAGTATGATAATAGTGTTCCCTAGTTGGTGCTTTATAAGAGAAGATGGAGACTCGAATAAAAATAAAAATTGCATAAAGTAAATAGATAGGCCCTTTGCAGAGGGAAGCAGAGATTTGTAGAGGTGCCAGAGTTCAAAGCTTAAATTGAGAGATAAAATTATTTTGGGTGGCATGCTTTTCCCTTCAACGAAAATGACCGAGAATTCCCAATACTTTTCATGCTAGATAAATCATAGGCGGTTCCCAAACAGAAAATAAATTTTATTCCTTTTTCCACCTTTCTTTCACAATCCATAGCTAGCCGTATCCACAGGTGCCTTCCATACCAACACTTTCCAAGGAATTTATTATTGAACAACATAAATAAATTTTTTCCATTTCGGGACTGGCCATCCCTATTACCTTGCCACACTCTCGTGCAATGACAAGTGAATAAACACTCATCTTAAGAATAAAATGTCTAGCATGGAAAATATTGGCCACCCCCTGCCGCTTCATGAGCGGTACGGGCACACAAAAAGAAAATTTATTTAAAAATTAGAGTTGGCACATACAAATTTACTTGGAACGGCACGGAAATACTGCATATAGGTAGGTATGGTGGACTCATTTGGCACAACTTGGGTTTAAGGATTTGGATGCACAAGTAGTATTCTCACTTAGTACAAATGGAGACTAGCAAATAGATTGAGAAGCGACCAACCAAGAAATGAAAACGATCATAAAAGAGCATTAAA
Organism: Thinopyrum obtusiflorum; assembly: GCA_036873465.1. Taxonomy (NCBI): domain Eukaryota; kingdom Viridiplantae; phylum Streptophyta; class Magnoliopsida; order Poales; family Poaceae; genus Thinopyrum; species Thinopyrum obtusiflorum. The sequence goes on from JAAAWM010011233.1 coordinate 67,401, forward strand.
CATAACTAACACCGAATAACGCACCACAAGTAGTATGTAACTTCATTGCATAACTATTGACTTTCATGCTTGCATAGGAAATCACAAACCTTAACACCAATATTCTTACTAAAGCATAATTACTCACCAACATGCCTCACATATTACCATCATCATATCTCAAAACTATTGCAAGGAATCAAGTTTTTAATATCCAATGATCTTCATGAAAGTTTTTATTATATCCCTCTTGAATATCTATCACTTTGGGACTAATTTCATATATTACCATTGCTACTAACAAAGCTCTCAAACAAATTTAAGTGAAGAACAAGAGCACAAATTTCTTCAAAATAATTTTCATCTCTCAAAATAATAAGTGAAGCATTGAGAGGATATTTCTTTAAAATTTTACTAACTCTCAAAATAATTTAAGTGAAGCATGAGAGCATATTTCTTCAAAATTAAAGCACCACCGTGCTCAAAAAGATATAAGTGAAGTACTAGAGCAATTCCACAGCTCAAAAAATTTAAGTGAAGTACATAGAGCAATTCTAACAAATCATAGCATAATTATGGCTCTCTCAAATAGGTGTGTCCAGCAAGGATGATTGCGACAAACTAAAAAGCAAGACAAGCAAAGACTCATATAATACAAGACACTCCAAGCAAAACTCATGATTTGTGATGAATAAAAATATAGCTCCAAGTAAAATTACCGATGGTCATTAGAAGAAAGAGGGGATGCCTCCCGGGGCATCCCCAAGCTTAGTTGCTTGGTACTCCTTGAATATTACCTCGGGATGCCATGGGCATCCCCAAGCTTAGGCTCTTGACACTCCTTATTCCTTCATCCATCGTGATCTCACCAAAAACTTGAAAACTTCAATCACACAAAACTCAACAAAAAACTTCATGAGGTCCGTTAGTATAAGAAAACCAATCTTTACTTTAAGTACTGTTGCAAACCCATTCATATTTTGTTATTGCATTATATCTATTGTATTCTAACTTTACCACGGCTTATACCCTCCAATACAATCCATAGATTCATCAAAATAAGCACACAATGCAACAAAAACAGAATCTGTCAAAAACAGAACAGTCTGTAAAGACATGAATTTTACTCATACTTCTGTAACTCCAAAAATTCTAAAAAATAGAACAACGTAGGAAATTTGTATATCATTCTTATGTAAAACATTCAGAATTTTTCGTCGCTTCTGTGAATTTTAACAATTATGCTACTGGACGCAAAAGTTTCTGTTTTCCAACAAGATCAAATCAACTATCACCGAACATGATCCTAAAGGCTTTACTTGGCACAAACACTAATTCTCTACTCCTAATGGAGGAGTCCGTACATCGTTTGGTTGGTTCACACGTAGTCATTAATGCGAAAATAGTTTGGAAACCGAGTGTCGGTGGAAACGACACCTATGGGATCACGGGGCGCGGATCCCTTTTGCTACGGTTGGCGGGCGCGAGGCTGTGCAAAGAGC